>VWYH01001798.1:0-30729 GCA_013399365.1 Pampusana beccarii | reverse complement strand
TTTTTTTTTTTTTTTTTCTTTTATTCCTGGGATTTAAACAATAGTGACCCAGTAACCCAGTCCCTGTATGCAAATGCCTACTTAAAACACCTAGCTCATGTTGAAAATATCACCAGAAAACTTACCAGTTTATCTTACTGCCAGAATGACCCTACATTACCTGGACTGAAACTCCAAAAACCAGCCTTGCCGCAGACTGCAATTTCAGCTGGGAAGGTCACACCCTTGAGCTGAGTCTATGCAGTTAAATAAAATGAGCCAGATACTGCTCTTTGGCTCAGAGGGTAGATGTCACAGCTTAGTTTGCGCCTGTGCAGTCTGTAGCTAAACACTTCTTCCTCAGAAGAGAACGGTTGCATCAAATCTGCCTTGTTAGTGGAGGTTTCCTGAATCATGCTGAGGTATTATTCATTAGAGTGATAGCTGACATGGGCAAAAATTGTGTGGGGGAGTGAGAAGGAACAAGGATGAATGGTCGTGTGTGAGTGTTTGTGTCAGAGCCTTGTCCCTGTTTTATTTGTAAGTGGAGACAGAAGCCTGTCAGTTCAGTTGAAATAATATTAAGTGTCTTCTGTCTGCTTACGTAGTCTCTTTCTTCAATTGGCGTCACTTAACGGCAAGCTCTCAAGCATGAGAGCAAAGCCTGTGGTACCTTGCTTTGGAAAATTATGTGGTGCAAATGGTCCACCACAACCTCTGGGGCCACTCAAGACTGGGAACATACAACTGTGTGCACTTTGTTTTTCCTGCCAAGGTTCAAAAACACTATATGGCTGGTCCTCTCAGAGAGCCTCCTGCCTGGATTTAAGAAACTAGTTCTGGAGCAATATTCTAAATGGCTGGTCAACTCTGTGATTCTGCTGCTCCTTTCTCAGGAGAGGTAGTTTTTACCCATGCATGATTTTTATGATCAAGAGTAGTGAGAATCAATTTCTTGGGGTACCTCAGTAGTGTTAGAAGCTTAGCCATTTTCACTGGCCAAAATTGAGCCAGCAGTGATGCATATTCAGCATAGTTGCTACTCAGAGAACAGCCACTTCTATCCTTTATCCCACCAGAATTAACTGTGAAAACTGAGAAAAAATTCAGTGCTTAATTGAAGATGCATCTTATGACATGGGCTGGTTATACTGATCAGAAACTCACAGGCAACCTGGAAAAGAAGTTGGCTTTTCTTTCTCTAGGCAGCAGCAATAGTATTCTGGTTTTGTTTTTTGCTCTGGTTGGTCCAAGTCAAGTCAGGATTTCCATCATCAGGCAGAGCTTTAGTTGATTTATCATTTCTCTTGATGTTGCTTTTCCAAACCAGTGATCACAGAATGTTAGGGATTGGAAGGGACCTCAAAAGATCATCTAGTCCAATCCCCGCACTGGAGCAGGAACACCTAGATGAGGTTACACAGGAAGGTGTCCAGGTGGGTTTTGAACGTCTCCAGAGAAGGAGACTCCACAACCTCCCTGGGCAGCCTGTTCCAGTGTGCTGTTACCCTTACTGTGAAGAAGTTTCTTCTCATATTTAAGTGGAACCTCCAGTGTTCCAGTTTGTACCCATTGCCCCTTGTCCTATCACTGGTTGTCACCAAGAAGAGCCTGGCTCCATCCTCATGACACTCACCCTTTACATATTTATAAACACTAATAAGATCACCCCTCAGTCTCCTCCAAGCTAAAGAGACCCAGCTCCCTCAGCCTTTCCTCATAAGGGAGATGCTCCACTCCCTTCATCATCTTTGTGGCTCTGCGCTGGACTCTCTCCAGCAGTTCTCTGTCCTTCTTGAACTGAGGGGCCCAGAGGTGTGTGATGTGATGACGTGTGTGAGTGGCAAATACAGACAGGGAACAACAGGCCTGTCAGTCTGACCTGAGTGCCAGGGAAGGTCACAGAACAGATCATCCTGAGTGACATCACATGGCACATACAAGAAAACCGTGTGATCAGGCATGGTCAACATGGGTTTATGAAAGGCAGGTCCTGTTTGACCAACCTGATCTCCTTCTACAACAAGGTGACGCAGCTAGTAGATGAAGGAATGGCTGTGGATGTTGTATACTTAGACTTAAGTAAAGCCTTTGACACTATATCCCACAGCAGTCTCCTGGAGAAACTGGCAGTTTATGGCCTGGATGGGTGTACTCTGCGATGGATAAAGAATTAGCTGCAGGGCCGGGCCCGAAGATTTGTAGTGAATGGAACCAAATGCAGTTGGCGGTTGGTCACAAGTGGTGTTCCCCAGGTACTGTGGCCAGTTCTGTTTAGTATCTCTATCAATGATCTGGACGAGGGGATAGAGTGAACCCTCAGTAAGTTTGCAGATGACACCAAATTGGGTGGGAGTGTTGATCTGCTGGAGGGTAGGATGGCCATACAGAAGGATTTAGACTGGCTAGATCGTTGGGCTGAGGCAAATCGTATGAGCTTTAACAAGGCCAAGTGCTGGGTCCTGCACTTGGGTCACAACCCCATGCAGTGATACAGGCTCAGGGAAGAGTGGCTGGAAAGCTGCCTGGCAGAGAGGGATCTGAGGATGCTGATTCACAGCTGTCTGAATATAAGCCAGATGGTGAGGCCCCACCTTGAATACTGTGTTCAGTTTTGGGCCCCTCATCACAAGAAGGACATTGAGGTACTAGAGAGAGTGCAGAGGAGGGTGACAAAGCTGGTGAGGGGCCTGGAGCACAAGTCTTACGGGGAGTGGTTGAGGGAACTGGGGCTATTTTGCCTGGAGAAAAGGAGGCTGAGGGGAGATCTTATTGCTGTCTACAACTACCTGAATGGAGACTGTAGCATGGAGTGTGTTGGTCTTTTCTCCCAAGTAGCAAGTGATAGGACAAGAGGAAATGGCCTCAAGTTGTGCCAGGGGAGGTTTAGATTGGATATTAGTAAAAAATTCTTCATGGAAAGGGTTGTCAGGCATTGGAACAGGCTGCCCAGGGAAGTGGTGGAGTCACCATCCCAGAAGGGGTTTAAAAGGCAGGTGAGGGTTTAGTGCTAGAGTTAGGTTATGGTTGGACTCAATGGTCCCGAGGGTCTCTTCCAACCAAAATGGTTTTATGATTCTATGAAAGAGATGAAAAGTTATGAGTGTACCTGTATACCTGAGGCAGAAGATGACTCTAAGGAAAAAAACCTCCTGAAATCAGACTTGAGCAACCACAGCCATCTGTGCTCTGGAGCACAATGTCACAAAGACAGTATCACCACAGAGACTTCTGACTTGCACTTTTCATCATGTCCATGTTAGCATTTCACTCCTCAGTGTCAGCACTAACACTTCACAAGCTTGTGGTGGTTCTTCTGTAAAATCTCTTCTGACGAGCTCACTAGGACTCCTTGTTTCATTATGCCTGGTGGTTTGTGCATAGGTGTTAGGCAGTACTTTATGCTGGCTATGTTTCTTCTTTTTACTTTTGTGTTTGTAATTTTCAAATGTGTGTTGTACCTTTTACCTGTAAAAGCTTTTACCACCCTATTTTGCAGTTGTTTGACAAAAAAAAGACAGCAGATGTTGTCTTTTTGTGTGAGATCAGCCCTAGGTGGTGAAATGTTTGTAAAGCTCTTAAAAAATCTGCTTTGACCTTGAAATATGCCTTTTTAAATCTTGTTACAGTCCTTGCAGTTACACCTGGGGTGAATTAATCTCATCATTAGCTACATCTGACTCAGGCATATGTATTGTTCAGTTGACTGAACATTCTGATATTCTTTTCATGCGAAGAGGTGTCACCATTTTTAATATGGGGGTGGCTAAATCTTTTGACTGCTGGAAAGAGATCTTTAGGCTTTAAATGAGGTTTAAAAACACTAGTGTACTAAGTATATTCCAGTGACTAAATACATATATACACACACTTGTATCTATGATCTCCTTTGACCTCTACTTCCTTTTGGAACTCTAAGGAGTGTTTGTTCATTGTTATTTGTTTCCAGACCTACTGATGGCTGCTTGTGATTCATATTTATGTACCTTACACACAGAAATAGCAGTGAATCTTCTTTCAGTGTGTTCTGTTAAAACCTCAGTGTTTCCATTTGGAAGAAAGGTCCTGCCTTTTGCTGTAGCTGCATGTTACTTCAGGAATAAGCAAACTTCGTGGAAACCAATGGTTTGGAAATAGTTCAAAGTGCTTTGCAGTTTCACCTAGATAACTATAATATGTGCGTGTGACCATCGTGGTAATCCAAACCCTCAGGCATGAACCTTGAGCTGGTATGAACTGGGAGGGCTGTCTTTAATGTGTGTGCTTCCTGCACCTTCTCCTGTGCAGGGGGTACATACCAGATGGAAGTAGGGGCACTGTGGGTAGTGTGCTCAATCTACAGAGAAAAGCTGGTGTGAAAATAGTGAGTGCATTTGCCATACTTGCAGCTAACTTCTGCCTCTGCCTGCTCTCTGCTTCCTGTTTCTTCCTACGTTCACATTGGTCTGTGCTGCAAAACAGGAATGTGGCAGATGAATTAGAGTGTGTCACACCAACACCATGTAAAATGGAGATTGTCTACTGTAAGACAATGCAAATCAGGAAAGCTTTCATAGGGACCTTCCACTGGAAGGGATAACAGTGTTGTTCTAAGGCTTCCATACATTATCTTCTCTAGCTAGTCTATTGAGTGCTACCTTAAGGCGACATTAAAGTTTGCCCTTACCACTTGTGTTGGAACATGAGTGAGTCCCAGCCTCAGTCTTCTGAAGTATAGAAGCTTTATTCTGATTTTCAGCATGAATTTTATTCCTGGCTAGTTTATACACTTTTATTCTTTTGTCATCACTATCCTTTAACCGAAAGGTTTTCTCCCTCCTTTGACATTCCATGATATTTTCAAGTAAATGGATATTCCAAAAGGACACTGAAATCCGTATCTGGATTATGCAAATGGTATTTCAGTTATCTGTTAAAACGACTCCTCCAATCTATTCCATTGTTGTATTTGTGTGTATCGGTGATTGTGTGACCAAAATGAAATCCTGCTAGAATTGATTGGAAATATTATTCAAGCACTAAGTACCTTTGTCAGGAGAGGAGGGAGAATAAAAGACATTTAATTATGAAGAAAGAACCCACAAAGGAATATTTTATCCACAGGATGTACAGAAGGCAGTAAACTGCTGGGCTCTCTTTCCCTCTCTCATCTGAAGGAATGCCATGAAATGTGTTATGAAGAAAGCTCTAGCTCTGGTTCGTTGCCCTCCATATGTGCTAGCTTTAAGAAAATCTGCAGGTTTGCTGCTGATCTGGTAGTGATTTCCTTTCTGTGAAAGGAAAAATCATAATTTTTAATTGTACTGTAGTAGAAACTTTTGTTGATATTGCATGTGGCATTTGTTTGCAAATTTAGCTTTATTCTGTAGGAGCTTAACAGTAAACTTTGGCTACCAGAATAGCTGCCAACAGCCTCTTCCACCAGATCTTTTTTGTGGTTTATCTATGGGACTTACAGTGCATCTTACTGAGTTGACTTTTCAGTTATTGAATTCAAGGTTCAGCAAAGCCAGATATTTACTTAATTAGTGACTTACAGTACTATAAAATAGAAACACAATGTGATACCAGAGATTTACGATAAATCACCTTTCTGTAATTCCAAACCATTTCATTGGATGCTGTACACGGGTTTTTTTGCTTATATGATATACTTATAGTAAAACAGGCAAACTTCTTTCTTTTATACCAACATCAATGTGGAACAAGTAAAAGAAAATTACAGTTCAGCCTCACTGAGTTTGCATTCAGCAGACTTTCCCTAGATGTAGGGCAGTGGAATCAATAGCAGTTGGGTGCATTGCTGTTGTTCATCAGAACTTTCCTATTTTGTAGAGAGAATGGTCGCTATCCAGAATAGCAAGGTTAAAATGCTATTGTAAATAGAGATAAACTGCAGGTTTAGAACACTTCATAATTTTGAGCATTTTTTCATTATAAAATTAGATTTTTTAAAAAATGAATTTTACCTTCAAGCTTTTTCATAGAGCTTTTTTCTAATGACTTTGAAATGCATTCTCAGATTTATTTTCAAGACACCTTGTAAAAAATATTTGAACCAACCAACCAAAATTACTGATTTTTTTTCAGATTTTCCATCATGCTAGTGTGTTGTAAAAAACAGAGTTTTCATAGGCCTTTTTGATTTTAAGGCCTAATATAATGCTGTAACGAAGTCAGTAAACTTTGTTTCTAGGTAAGATTTGATATGCTTGACCTTTACTTTTCAGACTGTTCTTTGCTGAAATTGAAAGCAATCCAAAAAGAGTGTTTTGATAACTAGTGGCACTAGAGGTAATGGGAGGAAGTAAGGTATTTATTGTGCTAAAAGATTCTTCCCAGATGGTGATTAGTTGGTGTCCTAAAATAATTACTGAGGTGGAGAAATTATTCCTGAAGGAATCAGGGTGTGTTATACGGTCCAGGAGGTTTGGAGTAGTCTGAAAAAGTGTTCTAGATAACAATATTTCTGTGTAAAATTAATGTCTGGCACCTTTTTCTGTTGAAACTTCTAAGTGAGAACTAAATACAAACTAGGAAAGTTTTAGTTTTAAATTGAAAAAAGGAGAGAACATCGTACCCCAGCCTGTGCCCTCACCGGACCACTTTGTGTTTTGGATTAGGTTTAATATTTGTAACCAGTTCTCAAAACAAATTTGCTTGGGGTTCATTCCAGCGTCTTGTACAACTCTCTCTCCAAAGTTTACGGGGAAGGAAAGGATGAAGGGGAAAAGCAGAGGTTTGCATATTATGTGGGCTTGCTGTGGACAATCCACAACTGTATATGTCAATAGCTCCTTGAAGAAAGGGTTGTTTCCATTTTTCTGGGTGGATCAATTCTGGTTTTCTTACTGATGGTGAGGGAATTTGAGTTCTTGGAAAAAAAAAACAAAAACAAAACCCTACCTCTTTTTAGACTGAATAAAGTATAAAACCTGCTGAAGACCCTGTCTGGTTGAGCACTTTAAAGTTGCTGCTGCTTGGTTTTCACTGCTGCTTTTATCCACTCAAACTGGACTAAAGTAGCACAGGTATGTTAGCAGATAGAGTTGCACATTGTGTCCCCACGTGTGCACATCTGTGGGGTTCTGTCAGGCTTCCAGTATTTTTCAAACTGAAACAAGAAGCTTTCCAAATATTTTGCAGCACCCCAGTGCACCTTTTTTTCAAAACCACTGATAGAGTGAAGTGCCTTTTTACTGTTTAATATGCTTTTGTAAGCCAGCTGCAAACGATTTGCCTTTTTNTTTTTTTTTTTTTTTTTTTTTTTTAATCCGAAGCACTGTTTGGGGAGCTTTTGCAGTAGGCTAGAGCTTCAGTTCGAAGTGCAGAGTCAATGTCCAGAAGAGGGCACCCCTAACCCAGGAGAGCATAAAGGTAGTTGCCCAAGCAATACATCAGAACTACATTTCCTTGGTCCTGCCACGAGTGAGCCAGGAATTATGTACATGATAACACTGGATTTGGATAAAAAGCAATTATTTTTCAAGAGGCATTTAAAAGATAAGATTTCTTTTCTTTCAATGAGATATGTTTTTGAGGTTTGTTTTATTTTTTAAAGACATTTATTTAGAAATCAAAATAAAATTAACTACTTCTGTCAAGACCTTACCTATCCCTGATGTATTCAACCAGTGTAATCTGAGTAGAAATAATATTTGAGCATTACACGTTTGCTGCCAAGTTTTCAAGAAAGTTAAACTGCTGAGCTGGTGCAGGTCTCCAGCTAATCACCCAAACTTGATGTTTGCTAGTGATGTACTAGCTTTTAGATGACATTACTCTCCTCTGCAGGAGCAAAGTGTTTCCTTCACTTAATTTATTCTGTTCATTCAGTTTAGTCCAAAACACCTGGTTCACTCACAGTTGAGGAAACCAAATGGAGGAGAGGGAGCTTGCAAAGCAGGGATGCTGCTTTTACTTTTTGACTGTAGGAAGGAAAGCCAGCTGTGAGGTACCAGTGCTAAAACTCTGAAAAATGTAACAATAAAAAGTGTTAAGTTCACTGATTACAGGCAACACTTGAATTAATTGATTATTTTCCCTTGCAAAACATAGTTTAAAGGTCTTTCTCTTAAGCTTACAGCTTGTTTTAACTGAGCTGCTGTTCTGTATTTTAATTTTTACTGCAGTTTTCACTCAGGGTCAGCTTGGTCTGGTAGTTGTAAGTTTCAAGAATACTTTATTTAAATAGTTATTAATCACGTTTAATTTAAAATTTATTAAAACTTTATTAATTGTGTGCTACTAAAATGGATGCATAATGTATTCTGGTCATTGAAAAGTTCAGTTCAGAGGTTTTATTTGTATGTCTTAATGGTTACAAATGATGAATGAATACTTACGATAACAACTAAAATTTGCAAATGCAAACCTTAGGAAAGGTTCCTTGTTTCTGAAAGAAATCGTGTTTTTACTCAGTGATGATCTGTAATACATTGTTTTGTAAAACACTTGAGTACTGGTCATTTAATAGAAGTTACTACTCAACAAGGGACATCTCTCTCTTTGCAAGTGTTCTCAGGTTTTAGCAATCCCACATCCTAGGGGAATGGAAATTCCAACGTCAGGTCTGATTCTGTACTCTTGCTGCATCACCTTTTAGTTCCTCTCCTTGGTACTGCAGGGATTCTTTCTGCAATCAAACTATAATAGCTTGTTGTGATTGTAATTGATATATCACCTATCTCTTTTTAACTTCCTGTTTGTCTTTGAGTCAGGATAATGAATTCACACTAATCAGTCCAGACTATGCTGGAGTTTATTCTTTATGTATAAGAGTCAGTTTGAATGGACATCCTGGGAAACTGGAGTCCTTTTCCTACTGGTTAGGTTGGCCAAAGGTAGCCAAATTTCCGTTTAAATTCTAAGAACTCTGTGCATGAGTCCTGAACTTAAGACCTTGAAAACTTTCTCATCCTCATTTTCATACCTGTTCCTAACTTTTCTGCAAGTATCACTAACAAGGGTGTTTCTAGTTCGAGTGACTTGAGAAAGTCCAAAACTGAGTTGGAGTATCAGAATCAAGTGTTTCATTTAAGTAGGCCTAGATCTATTTGTAATTTTTGGCCCAATACCAAGCTAAGTTACATCTGTTCTGTTGCTTTGCTGATTCAATATTTTTGTCTGTTAATGTTTTGCAGTCTCAATACATTTTGGTTTATATAATATTATGAATGAAAAGATCCACATTAAATTGATGGTACACAAATATGAAGTGAATGACTGGCTGTTTGGATGTTTTGAAAGAAAAAAGGTGCTTGTTAGAAATAAATGTCTTCCCGTGTTCCTAATGGAATTATAAATGTAAGAGCTTGCTTCTTGCTTAAAATATTTTTTACTGTTTCTTCTCGAATGTACTATACTAGAACTTTTAAGAGAAAGGCTACCATGAATGGTGCTGTTGTAATGGTTATGTATAGTGCATAGAATGCAGTAATAGTGCCATTAATAACATGGTATTGACGCATGTAGCATCAGGCAAGCCTGTCTGCACATGTTGCTTCCAGTGGAAAATGGAAATGAGAGGAAATGGCCTCAAGTTGCACCAGGGAAGGTTCAGATGGGATATTAGGAAAAAATTCTTCATGGAAAGGGTTGTGAAGCACTGGAACAGGCTGCCCAGGGAAGCGGTGGAGTCACCATCCCTGAAGGGATTTAAAAGATGTATAGATGAGGCTCTTAGGGACATGGTTTATTGCCAGAGTTAGGTTATGGTTGATTTTGATGATCCTGAGAGTCTCTTCCAACCAAAATAATTCTGTGATTCTAAGGTCTTTCAAATATGCTACCTTGAAGTGGGATCTCTGTTCTGTGCATGCAGGAATAAATACTCCGTCATTCGGAAGAGCCTGTGAGAATTACATTTGATTTTCTTCAAAAGTCAGCTGAAAGTTAATTCTTTGAGGGCAAGGCTTAACTTGCTAGTAATAATCTTCTACTGTCCCCTAAATATGTTAAATGCTAACTCATAGAAATGATCAGTATTACTACAGTGGTTCTTGGGTGTGGTCACCAGTTTATAAATTGAGTTTTCAGGTACTTATCCAGTTATCCAAATTATAACCCAGATCTCTTAAACCTTCATGCTGAGATAAGAAGCATGAGAACAAGCCTGTTCCAGAAGGATTTGGTACTGTCTGCTCTTTAACTGTGAAAGCAATGCTGTGATTTGTTGTCTTTCTTTTAAAATATTTTGGTGCGTTCAAGATCAAATTCCTGGCTGAGTCACTCTAGGTAATAGTGATAAATTTAGATAAATCAGTAGATATTCTGACAGTTTCCAAAATGAAAATAAATTATACTGGCAGAAGTTTGCTCAGGCAGGAAAAGGGATAGAGTAGAAGATGCAGCAGGAAGAGTAGAAGGCAACAGAGAGTGAGTCTGATTGTCTTGGGTGGAAATTAGGAGACAAGCAGGTGGCCAGGCAAGAAATGAGCAGTGCGACAGAAAACACTTGGAGGTGAAATGTTTGCACCTACATGCTTTTCTCTTCTGCATGATTGGCGATGGAGAAAGGAACTGATAGAGACAAGGGAAGTTTTATTCTGAGTCATTTGCTCCACAGAACAGAACTGCTAAATACTGTCCTGGTTGGTGTTTTGACTAACAGAACAGCCACTGAATGTACTTTAATTCAGTGCTTGATAAGGCATATGTGGCTATGAATGATACCAAAAAATATGCTGTCTCTTATAGTCATGTGAGTAAATCTTAGCATCAGTCCATTTTAAATTGTAGTTTTTATTACTTGGTGAGTAAAGTTTCATGTATTAAGGTTGTAAACATTTTTTTCTGACAATTGTGAACAGCTAAACTGAGGAAGTGTGGACTGGACGATCAGGTAGTGAGGTGGACTGGGAACTGGCTGAAGGAAAGAAGCCAGAGAGTCGTGGTCAATGGCACAGAGTCTAGTTGGAGGCCTATATCTAGTGGAGTGCCTCAGGGGTCAGTACTGGGGCCAGTATTATTCAATATATTAATCAATGACTTGGATGAGGGAATTGAGTGTACTATCAGCAAGTTTGCTGATGACACCAAACTTGGAGGCCTGGCTGACACACCAGAAGGCTATGCTGCTATTTGGCAAGATCTGGACAGGCTGGAGAGTTGGGTGGGGAAAAATTTAATGAAATATAACAAGGGCAAGTGTAGAGTCCTATATCTGGGTAGGAAAAACCCCAGGTTCCAGTATAAGTTGGGGAGCAACCTGTTAGAGAGCAGTGTAGGGGAAAGGGACCTGGGGGTCCTGGTGGACAGCAGGATGACCATGAGCCAGCACTTCTGCCCTTGTGGCCAGGAAGGCCAACGGCATCCTGGGGTGTATTAGAAGGGGGGTGGTTAGTAGGTCGAGAGAGGTTCTCCTCCCCCTCTACTCTGCCCTGGTGAGACCGCATCTGGAATATTGTGTCCAGTTCCAGACTAGAACTGGAGGTGGCTTGAGCCCTGCCAGCTTGGTGTATAAATGCACTCTTTCTGTGTCGCTGAATGAGCAACATGTATTTTCAGCTGTAGGACAGTTTCCAGGGGTCAGAAGGTTGAATACTGTTTCTTATCAGCCTTGAGCTGATATATATTAATATTTGAGGGGAGCTTTTGACATCTTGTTAATGGTTTGCCTGGAAGATACTTTTCTGAGGGCAGGTAATGAAGAGGTATAGGTAGTTCTGCCTAAAATACAACAGGGATAGATTTCTCAAATCCTCGGATCTCTACAGTATGACTGTCTGGGACTTCTGTTTGAAAGGATGTACAAAGTATTTTCAGTCATATCAGGTAGCTACCTGGTCCTAGGTTAAGGCTTTTATCCCAGGACTTCTTTATTGATTTTAGTCCTGATTTGGGTGGTTCTTTTGTAGATGTTGCCATTTGGATGGCCATTTTGCATCTACACGCTTTGGCCATTTGTCTGCTTCCACATGTGCACGCACAAAATTAATTCAAGGCAGTTAATTAAAGGTGGTTACTTAACGTTGTTCATGAGGCCACAAGTAAGAATGTGAATTTACTGCAGCTTGAGGAAGTTTCAAAGCCTAATGCAATTTACCCACTCAATTTCAGAAGGATTTTGAGCACCTAAGTTTTGAAAAATTCACCTTAAGCCTTTAAGTTGACGTTTGTAGCCCTTTTTGTAGCCTTTTGTGAAAATGTTCCCTATCAAAGCCGGTGTTTCTATATCACAGTAATAACTGCTTTGGGATGAGCTAAATCCATTAAACAATGGATTTAAAGGTGTGAAACTGAGTGAAGTAAATATGAGTGAAGTTCATGATGACATATGTAAAAGAATAGTCTACACAAGTTAACTTATTAACTTACAAAGTGGCCAGCACAGCAGGCTCCTCATGGCCATATAGGTTGTCCTGTCCATAGTCAAAATTACTGAAATGAATTCTCTCTCTGAGGCTGAGCGGATGAAGTTAGAAGACATATTTAAAAGAACACATGTCCAAACAGACATAGAGATTAGGAGGAGAACTTGTTGTTTTCACAGTGTATCACAGCTCAGAGATAATATTTTCTGGCAGATCGGGAGAAGAATGCACAGAATGGCATAGTCTGTAGGTAACCATGAAATAACATAAAACAAGAAATGAAACCTAGAGTTTTAAGTTTATTTTCTGTTTGTGCTTGTAAAATGGCAGTATTGAGTAGTGTACTGAACATTTGGAAGCTTTTTGGAAAGTTTTTGTTTGTCAAATGCTCCTAAGCAGATTTGGAAAGGCAGAATAAGGCAGCATGCTGAAATAATTCCTGCCCTTGCTCAGTACAGTCAGTCAGCGAAGCTGTTTTTTAAGGTGAGAGAGAACCAAAGATGACATACAACAGTGTGGCTGTATGATGAATGGAACAATACAGATGAATATCAGCCTAAGACTTAACTCAGTATCTGAAATAACCTGGGAAGTGAATAAGAAAGAGAATTCTTTTTTCTGCACTGAGGACTTGGCTGGATTGTTGGAGCTGGCTCTCCATGCTCTTGCCAAAGATAGCAGATGATTTTTAATGGCCACACCTATTCAGGATTGTTATTTTATGTCTCATCTGAAAAAGGACAGAATAAATGTTTTTCTTTTTCAGAAAAATAGAACAGGCATGGTAAATGCTTCCAAAACTAACAATTCTTTAGAAGAATAACCATGTTATGGGGAGTAGCAGCCTCAAGCTCTTTATTAATCTAATGCTTGCATAATGTGACCGTTATTAATTTCATTAATATTTATTGTGCTGACTCTAGTTTTAAAACACATACCATCTTGTGCTGCTGCCTTTTTTTTTTTCCCCCAACTGTTTTTATTTTTGGCCTTATATTCCATTTAAGAAAAAAAAGTATTTCTGTAAGGTAACTCTCAAATGTGGTCTGGACTAGTTGCTGAGAACAGAGTGTGCACCAGCCTTAGCTCACTTCTCACATGCCCTAGGGCAGCATGATTATCTTGTCCATAACAGTGGTGTGTTACCATGCCCAGCAGTGCCACAGCTGGCTCCTGTCTGTCCATAGCTTGCACTTAGTGCTGCCTTTCTGCTGACTTGACCCACCATTTCATATTGTGCACTTGTGTCGGCACAGTTTAGGTGAAGGCTATCCCTGTTCCTATCCTAGAAGATGCTATTTGAGCCAACTTACTGATTTAGATCGTACAGTATTATTACTGTCCCCAAACTCCAGCCAACATCGTGAAACCACAAGAATTGAACAAACTATAGGATTTGTTGTGTAAAAAAGATTTTTTTCCTAGCCCTGAAAGATGTCATTTGTTGTACTTCAGAGATTAATGGAAAGGGAGGAGAATTCCAATGTGGTGAGTCCAGTCTCAAGGGAACATTTGTCTTTTGTCCTGTGAAGCAGGGTGACTAACTGTTTCAAACAGGGCAAACTCCATTTTTTGGGACAGCTTTACTGACTCAAAAGTAGTTTTCAGAAGAGGCTCAAAGTTGGTAGCCAAGACATTGCTGACTACTTGAGGATTGCTTTGTCTGTACAATTCATGAAACAAGCTCTGAGACTATCAGGGAGTCCCCATCTTAAAGGTGCACGTAGGAACTAAGCGTTCAGCTAAAAGCTTAGTGGCACTGATTTGTGTTGTACTTAAGTGCATATGTGGTGTGCTTGGACTTCATCTCTTCATCTTCCTAAATGAATTACTGCTTGTCCTGTGCTCATCTAACACATTGGCTAAAAGTTAACATGATGTTTTTTCCCAGTATTGTATATATTTCACAGCCTAGTGTATACTATAGAACTCAGAACTGCTTAGAGGTTTCCAAAACCACTAGGATATCCTAGTAAAGTTTCAGGTTAAATTACATTATCTGAATGCTTCCCAAGCATTTTTCTCAAAACATTTTTTTTTCAAATAAAATACAAGTAAGCAGATATTTATTTTATGTAAAGTAAAAGAAAATAGTTTTAGCATAAGCAAATGCAGTTTGAAAAGTCCTGTCCCATTTTATACAAAATTAAAGGCAAGCATTATTTGGACAAAATCAAACTGGAGCCTTAATGAACTGTAGGTTTAGTACAGTTCAAAAAACACATCATATATAATTATAATTGCAATTGAATATCCAATAACAATTTAAGCAGCTGAAAGTAAACTGAACGTTTTAGTATTTGGCTTCAGTTTTGTCTTTTTAAAACTACTAATAGCTACTTTCAGTTGTCTAAAATTCATTGAACATGAAGGAAAAAAGTGACAACTAGCAATAACTTCAGTGAGATGACAGTTAAAAGAATGAAGCTTTAAAAAGCTTATCCAGTCTTAAAAATGTGGAATAGAAATTTTCAGAACATTTCTATTACATGTTAGGAAACAAGGGCTGCAGCTGATTTCATTATTATCAAATGCAGATGAGCAATCACAAGATTGTCATCTAGATGTTTTTCATCTCTACCAAGGTGACTTTTGCCTGTGCTCTTCCCTTACAGTCTCTGTGTAGACAATTAAGCTGCTAACCGTTTCACTGCCATATCAGACATTTGGTAGAGTCTTGCAACTGTTAAGTCATGCAATTTCTGATGATCTTAGAACCTAAAATACTTCAAAATAATGGGAAAGCAATTAAACACAACCTTTCAGAGTTGTAGGGGACAAGTCATTGGCAAGGCATGCTTTCTGTCTTATAAAAACTTTAAAATTTAAAGGTACCAGCTTCAGAAAATAAAAATAAAAGGAAGGAAGAAAAATAAGATTGGCATAGGAGTCTGGTGTGGCACCAACATTTCTTGGCTGTGTACAAATTCTTTCAAAGAAATACTTGGAAAAGTGCTTTGCAGAATTTTTATTGTGTTTTTCTTCATCGGTTTCATTGCCAAAATAATATCATGTGGGCTGAATACTTGCTGCCTCATTCTCTTTAAGTTCTTTGAGATGAGCATCTTGTCTCAAAAAAAGGCAGCTTTCAGCTGTTAGACAATTCAGGCTCTTTATTTGGAGCATAGTGGCAGCACCTATATTGTGTTGTATCCCAGACAGATTTTTGAAGGCTTTGGACCAAGGCTATATATTCTGTGGCAGAGGAATGTTTTTACTGCTTCACCATGACAAAGAGAGATGGTTATTTCCTAGTTTGGCAGTGTGGATTAGCGAGGGTGACAGAGGAGAGCCTGACTTAGAGAAATCCCAAGAGCTACAGAAAACAAAAAATCTGCTTAAATATCAGCAATTAAACTGGTTAGTTATTCATATGGCACTGAACCCAGTAATAATCTGGAATTTCTGGTGAACAATGGTGTATTTTCAAGAGTAGAAGAATTGTCTTAGTAGAACAGATAATTGTCCATCTGGCCTAATATCCCATTTCTGGATGCTTTAAAGCAATGTGTTAATCATCTGTTCCTCAATATACTGTTCATTATCTAACACTATATCCACAATGGGGTTGGAGCAGAGGGGATTTCTTTGTGATCCCAACTGGTGATCAGCTTATGCCCTGACAACAAGGATTGGTAGCCCAAATAATTCTTCGATTAGCTAAGAGCAGTTGCTATTTATTCCTTTTTATAATGGAAGTTATATTTGTGTTGCATAAGTCAAACAGATGGGTTGGCATCATACAAATACTCCAGCAGCTTTTTGAAGTGTGCCAACTAGTTTGTCTCAGGAGTCAAAGTCACTCTTCCGTGAGTCTGGTAAATTTGTCTAAACCATAACTGAACTGATCCTCTTGCATAGTGGTAAGATCTGAATATCTTCATCCATAATGAATAAAGTCCTATTATGTCTAACAAGATTGACCCCGATCCTTTCACACATGACACACAAAACTCCATCTGTACAAACTTCAGTAAGTAATATTCCTTTTCACTCTAAAAAGTCTCTGCTTTTCTGAGTGTACTCAATTCTGAAATTTTCGTGGACAAGCAGCCACCATGAGCACAAGCACTTCTTTTATTTGCTGACTCAACTCAAGAAAGACACAGAAAAGTTGTGGTGGCCCTTTGCTGGTCTGCAAAGACTCCAAGTGTTTTTTGGAAGATGCCTTCCATGGATCTAGAAGAGTCATTGGTAGTTGGGATTAAATATTTTGGATGTCAAGGATGGGATTTCTTTACAGAAGCAAGCTCTTGATCTCCCCTTCTAATTTAAATATGCTCTCATTTCCTCATTTTTTCTTTTTTTTTTTTTTTTAATTCTTTGAATCTAGTCTTAGTAGCAGCTGTGACCAGATGTCTATCTTCATTAAGCACATTTGTGCTGTATCCATTTTTGCATATTGAAATGATATTCTCATCACAGTTGTCTGTTCCAGATTAATAGGCAGTATGCCTCGCTATGGAGGTTTCTTTTGCTAGGCTGTGAATGAACAAACAGAATTTAGATCTGTCTCATTTGTGCTTTCTGTCTCACAGTGCCTTTGGCTGAAGCATCTGGGCAGTTCCATCTGTATATTTTGAAAGCCAAAGTCAATGCCTTCCTTATCACTGAGGGAATGTAGGGTTGGACAAGGCTGAATGTTGTTGCAATAATGCATTGCCCTGACTGTGCAAGAGAAAAACAAGATCAAAACATCGTTTTGTAGCATTGGCCGCATCCACTTCAATCTTGCCTCAGGTATTCAAGATCAAAATAATGAACTGTCAGTGACAACTATATCTTAAGCATCACTGCACTTCACAGGCAGGCTTCCCGGTGGCTAAAGCAGATCAAAGACATGAGAGAGAAATCTGACTGTCCATGTCTTGCAAACTCAACACAATGTGTCTGCAATGTCTGTGAACCAGTCATGTGGCATTCCTGTGCCTGGCCTTATGAGTAATAGTCAGTTTAATGTAGCGATGTTACAAACGTACCTGGAAAGGATCTGCATTGTGTGGCATCTTTTACTGTGACATTTATTTTCAAAGCAAAGGTGGCTGACTACAGGAGGCTCATGGGGAAATACTCATGTTAAAACAGAGATAGGGCAACTGTTAAGAAGAATGAAACTCCAGAACTCACAGCATGCACCCTCCTGGCTCATGGTAAGTGCAAAATGCAATGTGTTTGCTTAAACCACGCTTTAGATAATGGAGAGACTTCAGCTATGAGGTTGATTTTGAGTTTACTTTTAGTTTTGGTGCTGTTTTTTTCAAGTTGACTTTTGTAATGAAATGAGAATGTCCGTATTGACAGTTATCATGTCTCACCTGCAGGCAGTAACTACTTAGGATGTTCTCATGTTCCTTGTAAATATGGAGTAATCCCTCCAGACTTGTGTCTGTAAATCTTAAATATTTGATTCTGAATCAGGTGTTTATTTCTTATTTTTAAATAGGTGCGAATGGACCTGTTTTTAATTCCTGTGGATGTTGACAAACTCTTGTGACAGCCATTGGTTGGCTTTCTGATAGCAAAAAACAGTTACTGTTTTTCTCACCTACTGCTCATTTTCTATAGGTCACTTTCATATATTGCAAACTCAATTCCAGGAAGCCTGATCCAAACTGTAGCAGGATTTCCATCAGGCCCCAAGTCCACGTTGAGTTCTACTTTCTCTGCTTCTGGTGAAGCTGATGTACAACAGGAACTGTAAAACCCCTTGTGAGTTTGTGCCATGGCTGTATGGAGATGTCTCTAATACTGCATGCAGCCACCCAGCTCTGGGACATGATGAGCACTTTTTCCGTGCAGTATTTCACCTATTCTGCTGCACGCTGGTTACAAACTGCATGGCTACTTAGATCACTGTCAGTACGATGCCAGTGAAATACCATGAACTTAAGCATCAAGTAAACTAGTTGTATGCTTTTCATTTCTGAATCCATTAAACTCAAAAATGGGGTCCAGTATTGTCTGTACCTATTTTTTTAAGTCCTTTGCCTTCCCTTCTATGTTTTCAAGTAAGAACAACATGGGAAGCCTTTAATTTTCTGTGTCAGAACTGGAGATGGGATAAAACATAAACTTGTTTGCCTTTTTCCAGCGTGTGTTGCATTCACAGACCATTAAGAAGTCTGTGTTCTACCAAGGCCATGGTAACCATTGCCAGATTTTGATTTGATGGACCAATTTTCATTTTGACTGTGGCACTATTATCAGCCTGAGAAACAATCCTTTTAGATGCCAAACCTGTCCCTCACTCTGATTGCTACTAGGATAGACAAACATTCCTGGAATCTCATGTTCTGACTTAATTCCAGCATTCCCCAGTGATTCGGTTATTTCTTAGAAAAATATGTTCTCTTTGAAATTAAACACTGGCTATGGTAGCATGCATTTGTGTAGCAGCTTTCACCCTGAAAGATCCCAACTTACGTTTCTGACTATATGTATTCCTTGGCACAGCAACTACAATGTGACCAGTCATATTTCCACCTTTGCTGCACACTCTTGGCAACCTCTTCTTCAATGCAGTTGTTGAGGCTGGAGCATAGCCGGAAAATGAGACTACCCAGCACTTTGAGACACTGCCCTGAAAGCAAAGATGGGGGAGTCAGAGGATGACCTCTCCCTCCTCTCTCCGTTTGATAAGTGCAAGATGTTCCTTAGCAATTAAATGTGATGAAGACTGCAGTTTTATCTCACCCTATGTCAGCAGTCTCCTACTCTCTCTCTCTCTCTAATAAGATGTATGGCTAGTTTAAGCACTATTTAAAATAAAAACCTGAACTTAGTGTCCTCTAAAAGCTGGAGTCAACCAGAAGTTCAAATTTTGCTGGAAATGTGACCTTTTGAGAATCCAGTCAGCTGTAAAGAAATGACATTATTTCACTGTGAGCAGAGCCATGCTCTGCAGTGTGCAGCCTTCGAACTTCAGGCACTCGTTATCCCACCTAATATACTAGAAAGTCTGTGCCTGAACTTAACATTCAGGGAACATTTCCCATGTTTACAAAATGCAGTTATGCTGCCCCTGAACAGCAGTATTTGGTAATACAGGTCACTGATAAGTGAATATCAGATCAGGCGTCTTTGAGGTTGTTATATATTTTATGTTATTTGCATGATTTGAAGATTGCTCTCATGAAAACTCGAGGCAACCTTTTCAGATTACTTAATGCTTTGTGAAACTTTCACAGATACGGCTAGAGTGGGAGACAGGCAGAGAGTGCTGCATTTTTTTGAAAAAAAAAAAAAAAATCTCATTTCTGGGTCTGATAGGAAGGTTTGTTCCCTTTTTTCTTTGAGGCCACATTTGCATTCTGTTTGCTGGTATTTCTCAGTATATTCACTTGACTTGGGCATACGGAAGGCAGCTGAAGAGACAAACTGATAAAAGTATGCATATGGGGTTTTTTTAGCTCTGTGCTCATATAGGATGGGCCTATACTTATAGTAGGTACTGTGGGGCTGGTCTTTATTAATTTATATTGATTTTTCTCAGGTATACAGGAAAAATGCCTCTTGTCATTTTATGAATAGTAATTCTCCTCCCCCTCTACTCTGGCCTGGTGAGACCACATCTGGAATACTGTGTCCAGTTTTGGGCCCCTCAGTTCAAGAAGGACAGGGAACTGCTGGAGAGAGTCCAGCACAGGGCAACAAAGATGATTAAGGCAGTGGAGCATCTCCTGTATGAGGAGAGGAGCTGGGTCTCTCTAGTTTGGAGGAGACTGAGGGGTGACCTCATTAATGTTTATAAATATGTGAAGAGAGAGAATATGTCACGAGGATGGAGCCAGGCTTGTCTTGGTGACAACCAATGATAGGACAAGGGGCAATGGGTACAAGCTGGAACACAGGAGGTTCCACTTAAATATGAGGAAAAACTTCTTCTCAGTGAGGGTGACAAAGCACTGGAACAGGCTTCCCAGGGAGTTTGTGGATTCTCCTTCTCTGGAGACATTCAACACCCACCTGGATGCCTTCCTGTGTAACCTCATTTAGGCTTTCCTGCTCTGGCAGGGGGATTTGACTAGATGTTCTTTCAAGGTCCCTTCCAATCCCTAACATTCTATGATTCTGTGATTTCCTTGACAGCTTTCAGCTATTAAAAAATGCAAGCTTCTTTCAACCAAACTACTTGTATATTTAGGTAGACTGAAACATCTATTTATCCTGAGAATCGACACCAACATGAGGTAAAACATTAAAAGGTTTACAGCAAATTATGCCTTATTGTCAGATTTAGACTAATTACTTCAACACACTCTCAGTTGTACAATTCGCAAGGACTGGTGATATACAAAGTACAATTTATTTTATGTGGAAAATTAGCTGCTCTTAGAATTTACTATAGTAAAGCTGGAAACTATGATAATGATATTTTCATAACACAGTTAAAACTGAGCCAGCTCAGGTGGCACCATGCTTTCATGCATGGTGCCCAGAAACACACATTGCCAAATTGTGTGGAGCCTGATCTTGCTGCTGGAAATGGAAAGAAAATCAGGGCAGAGCTAGTTCCAGTTCTGTTGATATGTCCATATTCTATCCATGCATACTGGCACTGGGTCAAAGAGTACCTTTTATCTGTGCTTCATTAGTAATGAAGTTATAACAGAGCTGTGAATTGGTGAGGATCTTCAATAATGTTTCAAAACTGAAGGGAGATAAGATGGGTCACTTTTTAAAAACAATAATATCTGTGTTATATCCTTAAGAGGGTAATGGAGTTTACTTACAAGTTAATACAAACATTTTCTTTTTCTGCTACGTTAGAAATTCAGCATGGTTATTCACAAATTGAATTAATAATTGCCATAAAGCCACCAAGTGACATTTGGAGACTTTGTGTATTTGTGTTCCTTGAACAAAGCTAAGTTGCAGGAAAGGTGGTGGGAGTTTAGTTGGGAGACTACAGAAGCAAGTCTCTGTGCACCCAAGTCTGAAGCAGCTAACAGATGGATGCCAGTGGACGCGTTTGCACAGCAGTTGCAGTTGCTGTTGCACATTCTGCACCAGCAGGAAGCTTTAACCCATAATGATGTTATTACTGTCTTTGCTGGAGTATGAAGCATGTGCTTAGTATAGTCTCCATCTCCTCTCTGTAAAACAAAATTTTTGGACTTTTTTCTGTCTTGGGAGAAATTTCCACATAGTGGTCACTTTATTTGTATTTTATTTGGACTGGATAACCGGAAGAAGGCTGAGTCTGGAGAACCATGTTACAGAGAGACATGTTAGCTTCCAGCATCTACAAACATGTTGCTTGTCTTTGCTAAAACCATATCCCCAGCTACTCACTAAAAGGCCCTTTTAATCTGAAGTATTGGGACCATGAGCTGTCAGCAATCCTGCTCTTCCCTAGCATTCTCTCTATCGGTCCAGGAGATGCAGGAGCTTGAATAGCAGATCAAATACGGATAAAGGCATTGTCTACCTATTTCTTGTGCGATCTGCTGTTCTCAGACCCAAAACCTCCTCGTAGCCTCAGAAACATAGCCATTTTATCTTCTGTATCATGTTGAATAGACAAAGGCATGGCCAAAAAATTTGCAAAATTCTATAGAGCTGGAGATTTTTATTTTCTTTTCTGTTTTGTTGTGATTGCTATTTTCCGCAAGCTATGAAGGAGATGGTAACAGTCTTTAAAGCATTTTTCTATGGAACATGCATAATTAAAGCTTTTGGTCTTTTTCTGTTTGTCTTTCGTGGGATGTCAAAAAGCATTTTCTCATGCTCATATTAGACTAGATGTCCTTTGAAGGTTTCTCCATGTTGTACAGGATCACCAAATCAGACACTACTTGTTTATAGAACACGATGATGAAGAAAGAATCCCAGAGTGGAGTTTGAGCCTTTTGGTGTGCTCATGCCACAGGCCAGGCACAAGTGATAGAGTTAGTTGTAGGTGAACTTGTGGGGTAGGTACTTGTTACTCTTCTGTATCTCATTAAAACTATTGTGTTTCATCACATAAGCCTTGTGGTTGAATTTAAATTGACCAGATCAATCGGTGAATGGAGTAGCATTTGAAGGGGAAGGTGGTGAAAGAAGGTGGTGGGATACTGGCAGCACAGTGTTTAAGCAGGAAGGAAACTGCAGACTTCTTGCCTCCTCTCTTTTGAAGGTAGCACTTAGTTAAGAATCGGCTGCCACTATCTAGTGAACTGTTGAGACCAAGTTAAAGGATCCAAAGGGGCATGTGACTTGTATTGATAGCTGCGGCACTGCAGTACAGCATCTCTGCACGTGAAAGACCTCATTTATCTCACTGGAACCATTGCAGCCTCCACCATTTGTAAGACAGGGTACTGGGAATGTGTCCCCAAAAGCAGTTAATGAAAGGAAAATAATGGTGATAATGGAACAGGGAATAAGCTTCTCAGGGCCACTTGCCCAGGTATGAAATGGCAACTGTTAGTGGATGCTCTTGCTTCTGTAACTGCCTATAAAGCTCCCTTGATAGCCATCTCATTTTCTTTGTTCCTCAATAAAGGAGTTTGAAAAATAAGTTCACAATATCATTCTCCCTGGAACATGGCATTACCAGAGTTTATAGTGTATTTCCTTACAGATTCTTGTATGAGAAGGCTTTTAGCTTTCAGAGGGCTTGATAACCTTTCCTGCATGTGGTCATAGCTGGATCAAATTCAGTAGGAAATTACACCCTTAGGATAAGGTTTTGTAGAACAGTGTTGAAACCTGGCACAATCTTACTCATTATTTCATTTATCAAGGTTTTATTATTTCTATAGAGCTTTATTAAATCCCATTAACGATATCTTGATTTCAGTCCTCTTAGACTACATAGGTCTATTGAAAAAGTGTCTGGTCCTATTGCACATTTCTAATAATTATTAAAACTAGTTGATCTGTTAGGACTGCTGTACTTAACAGACAGTTTACATTTGTGTTGTCATTACAGGCAACAGAATCGGAGAAAAAGAGAATATGACAAAAATTCTGATGTTTCACAGTTAAGCACCCAATTTTCAGATTTTTATCCTGATTCTTTTGCATATTTTATTGAGATCATCTACATTTTACTATTAATGAGAAACATATATTGTTTCAAAAAAAGTGAGAAACAGCTTAAGCAACTTTGATTACCAGCTTTGATTCCTTCATGCTTCCCTACCAGAAAAAGACAGACCAATTATAATGATTCCCTTAGTTACAATGAACTATAATACATGTCAAAAGGGGTGTCTTTACGAGTTCCCTGATCGCAGCCACCTCTGTGATGGATCCCATGGAGCATATTGGTGAAGTACAGCCAGAATACTGCAATACATAAGTGAAAAATGGGTTTGTATTGTGGCTTGTGTGCAATGTGCTGCCTGTGAACTTTGTGCTACCACAGAAAATTAAAAAGTCGCGAAGTGAGCTTGGCAGGGCAAGCAAGTACCAGTTTCAGACTTCTAAAAACAGGCATGGCCTTTTTAGTAGTTTTTGCTAGGCATTGCATTCTCTGTCAAAAGGTATCGCAGCTTCAGCAGCCGTGTGCATGCTTAGTTATTGATTCAGCTCTGTCTTAATAGGAAAAGTATCTTTTTACTCTTTCTGTTCTATTTGCATGCATATTTTCTTAGTATTTAGTCATCAGCTGTGCTAGATAGTACAGAAATACATAATGTCAGATGAGGGCAGTTTCCATCCCATTATGTTTACATAATTGTTTTGGCGTTGGGCAAACCTAAAACCCTGTGGGCCTAGTCTGGCTTTGGACTCAGTTCCCTGCAGTATGGCTGTCTGAGCTACATGACCCAAATTGAAATGCTTAAGAATCTGCCTTCAGTGCATTTGTGACAAGTTACTGAATGCTCTGCTGACTTGTTTGTATGGTGCTGTGAATCTTAATGTCATGTTCAGGAAGCACTTTTAACCTACTATACTATGTCGCTGACCAAGGAACAGCTCAGGAAAACGAGAAGGTGGGGTTTTTTTAGCACGGATGGTTTTAACAAGTTTATAATGTTTTATGTTAATGCACCCAATATTTGGTTTTGTTTGCTGCTGGAGAGATTTTGCTATAAGTAGAGAAGTTAGAATTGTGTTGCCTGGAGATTAAAACATACCCAGAAGACATGAGGTTTTTAGGTGACTTCATGAAAAAACGTAGTGAGCTAGGTTTTTGGAGTTGTTTTTAAATTCATTAGAGCCATCTGCATCCTCACCAGCAATGACAGTGGAACATTCCTTTAGCCATTACATGAGGCGGAATCTTCTATCCAATCTAGAATGTGCAGTCGTTCCAGACATCCGAACTACTAGAAAAAAGAAGTAGGGGGACTGTGATTTTTGGGTGGAATTTATTATTTTTAATCAAAATGCCCTGGATTTATGAGGTTAAAAGCATTTGGGGTCCCTGCAATGAGCAGCTAATTTGTAATTAATTAAAGATATTAATGCAGATACCAATAGAATGAAAACACTGCCCCATTTTTTTTGAACTAGACAGCAAGAATGTTTTATAGCCCATATAAAACTCTTGTGAAATATTGCAGTAAAAATCCTTTCCATTGTGCTCTTGGAGTATGTCAGCAATCAGTGGGTTGATACAATATAATATATTAACGCAGTGAAATCTAGTTATTAAAACAGGATTAAAGAAGATTGAAGCGTTCTGCATTCTGGTTTTTTTGATCATCAGACTGTTCCAGGATTTCAGGGTTAATTCTAAATGTCATATGTCGACACTATTCATTGCAGGTTGAAATAGCTAAGTTTAAAAAAAACCCCACCAAACAAACACACACACACAAAAACAAAAAAAAAAAAAAAAGAGGTTTCAGATGCCACAGTCTGTTCCAGGAAAGCCTGCCAAGTCTCCAGAAAACTGAACTTAATAACTGAAACTATTAAAATCATAAACTTTTATAGAATTTTCATGTTATTATGCCTTCATCCTAAGGTATTTAATAGATGTTACACATGGGATGTCATATACTTTTCAGGCTTCATCTGCAAGGTCGTTGTATGACTAACAGCAATTTTTGCAGCAGATTGCACTATGTAGATATAGTGGTGCACCCCTCTGAAGTATTCACTGTACAGCTCAGGAATCTGTGACATGCACCCTCTCTACATCAGGAAAATACCATGCTTTCACAATGATGTGCTTCATTGTACAAAAGCTGGGGGAGGGTAACACATCAATAAAATAGCTTCTTGTGGGAATGCAGATGGAATGTGCCACACATTTTAAAAATAGTATAATAGTTAAATGGAATTAAATAGTTTTCCAAAACATCACTCTTGGTATGACTGCTAGATGTGCATTAATGCTTTCCTTTTGTGGCAGGAGAGTGTGGAACAAGGGAAACAGTCTTCTGAGGTTAAATTTGCCCCTTAGCAGGTATCTCTGAAAGTTAAAGGGATAGGCATTATTCCATGACAAATCCAAAAGGAGTAGTGTAATAAAAAGAGGGACAATAAAATTGTAAGCAAGAGGGAGAGTCTGGGTGATCAGAGCATTGGACAGAGACTCCATTTTCTTGTCTTCTGTCTTTGGTAGGTCAGTTAGACCAAATCTTTTCCTTACTGTGTATCCATGTGAAAAGAGCTGGGAGGATGCTAAGCTGTATTGAAGCACAAGCTCTCCCAAAACGTTCATTTAATGGATACCTGTTTCTTTCCTACTCAATCAGGTGTGAGAAGTTGGCTATTGCTTCCTTCCAGAACAGAGACAAGTATTCCTATGATAAACTGTGTCATAAAAGCAGAAAGAAGAGAAAGTGGTAGTGGGCATCCAGTTCCCTGCAGCACCTTGCTAATACAGCTAAATACCTCCAGAGCCAAAAATGGCATCAGGCTCTTTATTCTGGGCAAACCTTGGTATCACTATGACCATGTAAATATTTGGGAGCATTGCTCTTAAGTGGGTGTTGGCATCACTGTGTCTGCACTGTCCTGGCAGTCTTCACACATTTCCTCACAGAAATTCATGGAAAATATTTCAGGTGGATCAACTCCTTGATTAGCTTTAACTTGTGGTTGCCCAGTAGCTAGACCGATGCTGTGAAGAGGCTGCAAAGGAGAGGATCTGAGCAATGGTAATAAGGGTTGCTTCATCTGGTACTTCTGAAAACGGAGCCACAAGTTATCCCATGTTATGCAATGGTGTATATAACTTCTGCACATGTGGTATGAAAGACATGTTGGTTGTTAGCCCTAGAACTGTGGCATGGTATGACTTTTTATTTTTTCCGAAGTGCCACTGTCTAAGCAGTCTGGTAGACTGCAGCTGTGGCACACTGTAGCTTTTCCTTGCAGTGATGAGTGCCTCAAGCAAGGGTGGACTTGCTTACTGCTCTGAGCAATCCTGAAAATGTGGAACTTGTTCCCTCTGGAGTTATGAAATGTGGACAGACTCATCTTTTTTTACAGTGGAAAAGCATGAAATCATAGCTACATTGGCTAAAGTTATTATTCATTTAACAGTTAAACTTCCATTATGTTTTACTGTTTGCTACATGCCATTTTTATGTGTTTCAGTTTTATGTGTTTTGCAGTTAACTGTTTGAAAGAAGAAAGAAGTGATTTACTAGGACTCTGCCTTTCTCCCCACTAACTCCGTGCTTTTCTTGTTGCTAGGACATTTGTTTCATATTGCATGTGGGCATATTGTAGAATATAAATGTGTAAAGTTTTACTGTCTCATTGCTCATGAGAGACCCCTAGAAAAAAAAATGACTCTATGTATGTTGTGTTAAATCATCCCTATATGCAGGTATAACTATAGCTATAAGTACTGGTTTTGGTTTGGAACATAAATTACTGAGAGGTGTCTCACTGTTCCTGTTCAAAAATGCTCAAGGCACAGTGTTTGCTTTTTAATTAGCAACTTGGTGTGCTAGTTTGAAAAACTAAAAGAGCTGATGAATGTAAAACTTTGAAATAAATAGCAGCCTGTTATCTTAATTAACTTTGGCCTGTGTGCATTATCTTCTACTTATTCATCAGAAAAGGTTTTCTCAATCACGTTTGCTTTGGCTTAACTGGAAAATCTGTTATTTTTTTTGCATTGATTTTGTGCTGTGTGGTAAAGTTCTCTGAGCAACCCCTTTTCTGAAAGAAGCTCCGTAAAAGCAGGTGGGTGTGACACTTGCTTTGAATGTCAACTTGAGTCTGTCATTCGGTACAGGTGAATATAAGCTCCCATTAAAATAAGTGGATTCTCTGTACAGGAACCACTGGCCCATCTGGTGGGGGCTTTAATTTGAAATTCGTACCAGAAGTCTTGGTAGCAGTAGCTTTTAGTTAGATAAATTAAGACTGCCTGAGGGGCAGTGCGAAATGGGTGTGGGGGGAAGGCATTGGGGTACTTCTTCCTTGGCCCACCCATGCAGGTATCAAATGTGGTGTGAATGGTTTTGTTTCCAGAACCCTCTACCTCAAACACCTGAGAGAGGAGACTGGTTTATGTGGTGGCTACTATCCAAGAAACAGAGAGAAAAGGTCTGCCCAGTGAGTGATAAGTGGCTATGGACTCATTCCACTTCCTTCTCAGGCAGAAATATGAAGCTGTACACAGAAGGGGATATAGAGTGGTCTGTCTGAGGTGTGGGTGAAATAACTACTGCAGTATAGGGACTGGATGCATAGTTAAGGATAGGTTATTAGAGGTACTTAAGGAGGCTTTTGCTGAAATAACACAATGGAAGCAACCCAAAAATCATTACTGTATGCACACTGTCTTAATGTGTTCACAACTGGTAAATTCCAGTGTATTGGTCTAATTCTGTACAGATACAGCACTTCAATAAGATGGACCTAAAGCCACAAGCTACAGAAGCGGCCAATGCAGTTGAGTTGAGAGTACTAGAATTAGCACTTGTATATTGTACTTGGGCAGTTTTTATCTCATGAAAATGTACCCAGATTGACCTCTTTTTACTTATCATAATCTACATGGTTATTATTTTATGTAACTACAATGATTTTGAAAAAGATGGTGCAAACTCTGCTTGAGTTGCTGTCTTGCTTCCTATCTGTGAAGCTTGTTTTTCTCTTGTGATGAGTCTGCCTGCTGGACTATGACAATGAAATTATACTGTAATCACAAAGGTTTTTAGGAGAACCAACTTATTTTTAGTTCTCTGGATTTGAGATTCCAGTTTGGGAGTTAGCCTGAAGGTTTCAGGCTTTCGGTGGTCTTTCCCCACTGGAAATAGGGACATGGTGCCCCTAAAAATTGGGCCAATTCAAATTTACATGAGGAAAAAAAAACAGACTAACCAAAACAGAAACGACAATAAAACAAAACCACAAAACAAACCAGAAGGCATTCATTAGAGTCTGCTTAGTAACTTCCATTGATCTCTGTGGTATTTTCCAATATGGAAGTCCTAGAGAGCAATGAGTTGAATGTGAGCCAGCAATATGGCAAAGAAGGGCCAGCAGTATCCTGGCCTTTATTAGGAAAGCATCACTAGGAGGGTGAAGGAGGTGATCTTTCACATCTACTTGTTCCTGGTGAGATGCACCTGGGTGTTATTGTTCTGGACTCTGGTGCAACAGGGGCATGGACATACTGGAAAGTGACCACCCACAAAGATGGTGGACTTGACCATCTATCATGTGAGGAGAGGCTGAGAGAGCTGGGACTATTCAGGCTGGAGCAGTGGAGGCTCAAGAGGATCCTATCGTTGTATAGGAATATGTGATGAATAGGAGTAAAGAAGACTGAGGTCTTAGCGGTGCTCAGAGAGAGGACTAGGGGCACTAGGCACAAATTGAAATAGAGGAAGTCATTTTTAAATGTAAGGGGAAAAAAAAAGAAAACACAACAAAAAAAAACCCCACAAAACCCCAAAACAACCCACCAAAAAAAACCCCCAAACAAATAAAAAACCCAACAAAACAAAAAAACAAACCAGTATTGTGGAAGTGGTTGAATACTTTCGCAACGGATTGCTTAAAGAGGTTGTGGACTCTCCATCATCAGAGAGAATTCAAAACCCAACTAGATGCAGTCCTGAGCAATATGCTGTAGCTGACCCTGCTTTGATCAGAGGGGTTAGAGTGGGTCATCTCCACTGAATCCTTCCAAACCCCAGTGATTCTGTGGTTCTGTTTGTCAGAATTTGCCTTGGGCAGTGTTACATTTATCTGATATTAATGATGATTTTGTGGTTGATTTTTTTCTTTTTTTTTAGCTGTTAATCGAAGTATTTTGCTAAATGAATATTTTGTGAAGTACAGTGTATGTTGCAATACCATTCTAGTAGTTTTTGATGCTACATACATTTCCATTTGTGTCTGTGTCTTTTTGTTTGGTTGGTTTGGGTTTTTTTTAAAAAAAATTGGTTTCCTGAGCATAAGTTAAATTGAAATGCATGAGAACAGGGCTATAAAAAAAATGCGTGACACAGCTGGTTAGGAAGCCTGTCTTGGGACTAGTGGCTTTTACTAACAATTGTACCTTGTCAATGATTTGAGGTTCAATCTCGGAAAAGAAAAACAGCAAGGACAGGTTGTGGTTTTCTTTTGGTTTTTTTTTCATTAAATGGCTAGCAGACTGCTTGCCCAGAAGTCAAGAAAGTGTTTGGGGTTCCAACAATACTTTCTTGTTGGAAACCTAAGAATCTCAATAGCTTTTGAATATATAGAGAATGCAAGACTTGGCTGAAAGGTAAGGAAGAACCCAGACAATAAAACATGTCTGGGCTTAAACTTTCCAAATATGTAAGGGTTCCAGTTATGGCCATCTCTGCTGTGAAGGAATATTTCAGGAACGGAAGAGTTTATCAGGGTTGGTTTCATTGCTTCTGCATGCAGAGCTCGAATTTCATTTCTGGGTTGGCAGTGCCTCATCCTGAGCCCTGTCAGGACTTGCTGCTTCTTCTGCTAGCATGACCTAATCACTGTAGTAATGCTGCTGAAATAGAAATGTAAGAGATGTTTCTGAAGCTGAGCAAGTCTGTAGCACTCTCTCAGTCGGTGCTTCTGCCAAGGGCAAGGACCACAAGTCCTTGCAGTGCCCAGAGATCAGCTGATCGGAGCCAGCTCAGCCGGAACCGCAGATCGGCAGATCCTGTGGTACAGGGGGGGCGGTTCAGGTTTTGGGTTTCGATTTTGTGACCCGGAACCACCCGGCAGCCCTTGCGAAAGCGGCTGATGTGGCATGGGCGTTACCACGGTGACGGTGATCACGCATCCGCCCCTTGCCTTGAAAAAGTCTCAGAGAGCGCAGCGACGCGCCAGGAGCTGGGAGGGGCAACCAGCTTGTGACGGGAGTGCGTACCACCCACACTGTGCTGCAGCAGTGGGTGTGGTAGCTCGTGCAGCAGGGTGCAGAGGTTGTTACTCCTTGCTTGTTAGACCCTCTCACCTATTAGCAGTGTCCCAGACTCCATCTGACTATGTTCTCCTCCAGAGAGCTTGTTGCAAAAAGACTGTGGCAACTCAGATGGAGAAACTGCCCCGAACCGTGGCTGTT
>VWYH01001796.1:95655-106355 GCA_013399365.1 Pampusana beccarii | reverse complement strand
AGTTTAACCCTGTGGCTTCTTTATTTCTGCAGTTCTTGCTTGCTGCTTGGAACACTGCAAAACATTACTGCTGTAACAGTGAAACAGCCCTTTGTAGCCACTAGAAAACCAGCTTGTGCCTGGACTTTTCTGTTTTGAGTGAGACGTAGTGTGGGGAGAAGCTTTCTGAAGTTAATTAAAATGGGTGTCTCAGCCTCAATAGGGTCAGATTTGGGTTCCCATGCATTTAGTGAAATCAAACTGTTGAGTTCTTCCCTTGTTTTGGTGGTGTTTTTCTTGGATGGAAATAGAAGTGTTGTGGCAAGAAGGGAACTGTCTCGAGATGGGCTAATACGCATATCGCAACAGGACAGTCAACTAAGTCACCAAAGATCTGGAAATCCATAAGCGAACTCCAAACTCAGTATCTTACACGCTGACTTTTCCTTTAGCATCTCCTGCTTTCTACCCCAGGCTGCAACGTATAAAGTAATACGAATAGCAAGGGAAGTAGGTGTAATCTATCACACTGACTGATACCAGCCCCAGGAAAGGTAGTTTATTGCAGGCGGTAACGTTATCTTCAAAAATAGAAACCGTGCAAAGATTATGACAGAAACCTCAACACTTTCTGCACTTTGTTTGCAGCACTATTAATTCTTCGCTCTGGATTTATTTCCGTGAGGGTCATTTAACCAGAAAAAAATACAATGGATAAATTAATTTTCTTTTTAGGACTGTTCTGGGAAACCAAGCAATTAGAGCAATCTTAAGCTGTCATGTATTATCAATTGCCACTCAATTATTTTACTTAAATAAAATACTGATTGCAGAGTCTGATCTGCAGCTATCAACTGAGTGATTCATTTAGGTGCACTATTTATTCTTGAGAAATTAAAAAAAAATAAATCTAACTTTCACTGAAAGGCGAAAGACAAAGCCACAGGAGAAACCTGGCAATATTTAGCATTTTTTCATGATTCTCTGATATGCCGCCAATTCTTAGTTTGGAAATAGCTGAAATTACTTTGTACAGAGTCTGGAGATAAGTCAGTCCTCATTACAAGTGGCATCCATGCTCCATAGAATTTAAATATATATATATATACATATATATATATACATATATATCTGCCCTATATTTCCCCATACATCCCAGAAGCAAAATATATGTTCTTCACAGACTATTTCAGATATTGGCTCTACAGATTGCAGACAACATTGTTGACACTTATCTCATATATTTTCAGTCAATAATGCAGGGTAGAGAAAAGGCATAAATGCTGAGTAAAGGTATCTAAGGCACAATTAATTACAACTACAGCTAAAAGGCTTANTGAAATTACTTTGTACAGAGTCTGGAGATAAGTCAGTCCTCATTACAAGTGGCTCCATAGAATTTAAATATATATATATATATATATATATATACATATATCTCTGCCCTATATTTCCCCATACATCCCAGAAGCAAAATATATGTTCTTCACAGACTATTTCAGATATTGGCTCTACAGATTGCAGACAACATTGTTGACACTTATCTCATATATTTTCAGTCAATAATGCAGGGTAGAAAAAAGGCATAAATGCTGAGTAAAGGTATCTAAGGCACAATTAATTACAACTACAGCTAAAAGGCTTATAAAAGAAAGGCTTGATGACTCTCACCTTCTGTAAAAATAAGACTTGCTGAAGCTGACTTTCCAAAACAGCCCTCACGTGGTTTTAGTCTCCATTCTGTGCATGACAGCGCTTCTTTTTTCAAAAGTATCCATTATATCCAGAATGATTAATCTCATTTCTCAAGGATTTTCTGTTAATGTTTAATTTATACCTATCTGTCCTTAGTTACTACTTGGTAATTTGTTACTACCTTCAACCTTAATATTTTATATTATTCTACCCTTTTTCCAATGCTATTACACATCAAGTATTTCTATGTAGTCATCATGGCTCAACTAATCACTGCTGCACTTTCTGAGCCTGCAATTGGTAAATTCCTGTAATCTCTCTTCATAAATTATACTTAATACTTCTTCCTAATTTCTTTCCTTCTGGAGCACCTCCAAATTTCTAATAGAAAAAGCAGGCCAAAAAGCTCTCGTTTCTTATGCACTCTCCTATAAAATAAAAGGAATGACAATGTGTCTACCTTAGACAGTTCACTGTACTTTCCAACTGCCTGTATTTACTTTCCAGTTGAAAATTTCCAATTTGTGGTTAAAACTACAGCCGTGTCTCACACCGAGTCGTGATTTTTCTATATCTCAGAGGCAGCAGCAGTTCTTTGGTGAGTGTCTAGAAAAACTCTTCTAGGTCAACTTCATAGAATCACAGAAGAGAATCACAGAATCATTTCCATAGGAAGAGACCCTCAGGATCATTGAGTCCAACCTTAACCTAACCTAACTCTGGCACTAAACCATGTCCCTAAGAACCTCGTCTAAACGCCTTTTAAACCCCTCCAGGGATGGTGACTCCACCACTGCCCTGGGCAGCCTGTTCCAATGCCTGACAACCCTTTCCATGAATAATTTTTTCCTAATATCCAATCTAAACCTCCCCATACGCAATAGGTTTTGAGATTCTCACTGTGAGATCTTGGTACATGTCTCTATAAGGAGATTAGAAAGGTGCAAACCCTTAGGTCTCACAATCTCAGAGTCATCCTGAAGAAAAGTTTCCCTAGGCCTCCTCAAAAGGAAAAAAAAAAGAGGCAGGTAACTTCGAAAAATAGTTCACATATTCGGTATTTAAATTAGAAGTGTGATGAGTCTGAGGCACTGAAGACAGCACTGCAAAGGGAGAAATAGTCCTCTGAGTCCTTGCTCCCAGAGTGAAAAATGTGGTTTGGAAAACGCAGTTTGGCCACCAAACCTTGCAGACAAAATAGCTGTATTTGTACACATGAACATAACTGTGCTGGGCTGGATACCATGAACGGATTATGACCCCGTGCCAATCTCAAATGACATGCAATTGATTCCACAGTTTCTGATTAAGGAATGTTTTACCACTGGTAATGTCCCACACCATCCGAGATGCCATTGGCTTTCTATATCTCAACTAGTTCCTGAACATCTTCAATGACCTTCATTAAATAAGCTTTTCAGAGGAACCTGGACAGTCTGCAGATGTGAACAGACAGGAATCTCATTAAATTCAACAGAGGCAAATGGCAAGTCCTGTACAATGGGAAGAATTGCTCCGTGTACAGGTTGAAGGCTGACGGGCTACAAAGAAGTTGAGCAGAGAAGAATCTGGAGGTCCTGGTGACCAACCAGTTGCACATGAGCCAGCAGTGTGGTAAAGAAGACACTCAGCCCCCTGGGATGCATTAGAATGTAGACAGGAGATCCAGTGAGGTGATCCCTCCCCTCTATTTGGCNCCTAAACCTCCCCTGGCACATCTTCCTGACATTCCCCAGGGTTCTGTTATTGGTCAGTAAAGAGAAGAGCTCAGCACCTGCCCCTCTTCCTCTCCTTGTGAGGAAGTTGTAACCACCATGAGGTCTCCTCTTAGTCTCCTCTTCTCCAGCCTCAACAAACCAAGTGACTAACATCTGGAGTATTGTCCAATTTTGGGCTCTCTAGTGCAAGGAAGACATTGACTCTACTGCACTGAGTCAGCCAGAGCACCATCATCATACTCGGGGGTCTGGACCACATGACATATTTCAAGAGGGTAAGAACATCTGAGAAAAGTTGGGTGTGTTTATCCTGGAGAAAAGAAGGCTCAGGGGAGATGTTACTGCTGTGTACAACACCTAATGGGAAGGCATGGATGGAACCAGTCTCCTTTCACTGGTGCATTTTGGAAGGATAAGCAGCCACAGGTACATATTGAAACACCAGAAATCCCAACTAAGCATAAGAAAAAAAAAAAAAAATATCCCATGAAGGTGTTCAAATACAGGAATAGGGGCCCAATGCATTTCCCCTCCAAAACAGCTCATTATTAGTTAATATTAACTTGGGTCATTTTTCGCTTGAAGGTCTCATGGCATTGAGTCCTTCTTGATAGTGAGAGGAAAATATCCACTCCAACCACATTGTTATCCATCCATCTCTTGACCTAGCTATTGTATCTTTTGTAACCTAGATCACAACAAAGATCTCAAGAACCTCATTGTAATAACCTGTCCCATTTTGCAGAATTGTGACCTGCAGTCTATCGACAGATGCAAGTAAAAGCAAGTATCTCACAAAGAAACAAAAACACTTAAAAAAACCCCCTTTTAATCACTAAGGTAGATCTCAAACACAGCACCACAAATTTAGGGAAAACAAATACTCATTGCATTTTCTAGACAAGAAAAGGGGACAATGTTCACCAACTTTTGAATTATGCTTCTCATTTATAATGTAAATAATAAAAGAAAAACTACCTTTTGTACATGCATTGCTTTAGACAATGAGAACCCTAATGTCCTACAGATAAAGACTTGGGTAATGACACAGCTAAGTCAGAAAATGACAAATTGCTGACATTGTTTAATCTAGAAGTTCCTGGAAGGTAGGAAGGAGGACTGTGAAGTCCCATAGAGACCAGAATTATTATGTATTGCAATTATTATGTATTATTATTATGTATCTATTATACGTAGAACTACTCAATGCCTGTATGATGTTTGGATCTACACCATGAGTTTGAGAACTGTAAGCACAGTTCATTTTGTATTTTTTAATGCAGGATATCACAGCATTTCAAATACCCCAGTGCCCTGACAAAGACCAGGCATGTTTGAAAGCCAGTGGCTCTAGTCCCTTTGAAGGTCTTATAGGAGTAACGGTCATTAGACTGCTAAAGTTTTAGGGAAAAATACAATAAATTGGAAGGAAATTGACAAGACGATCATTTCTTTTCACGTAATATGAATATTGCAGTCCTGCTAGACACATCTCTTAATGCAAAATAAAACCTAGGGCTGAAGCTCTTCCTTCTATCCCATCTGGCCAGAGAAACTGCCTTCAGAGACAAGAGCAGGCAAATGTTGTTTATCATTTATAGTGGGAAGGAAAAAGCCCAAATATAGCAGCCCATCTTTTTGTTTGTTTTCATATTCTCTTTATGCTTTTACTCTGAAATGCCTGGGATTTCTCAAGTTTTGGTTTTCTTCAACAATGACCCCTTTTCACACAGTTCTTCATAGCCACCTTACTCTGTCTCCAGAGCAGTTTTTCCCCACCAGTTTCTCTTAATCTCACATTAATTAAGCAGACAGAGGACAATATTAGCCGATGTTTTGACTTTCATCTTCCAAAGACAGCTGGGCCTGTCCATTGCCTTTGCTCATTAACATTATGAATTGAAGACTTCAGAGGAATTTCCCAGAAAGAGCTGGAGAGAAGCAAGACAAGTCAGTCAAGTCCCATCTGTGGAAGGCCCATGGATGATCATTTTGAGCCCAAGTTTTGCTTCCTTTGGAGCAAAATTTGAGAATCACTTTCAAGTGGCATTTTTTTTGCAAACAAGTATGTGGGGAAGAGTTTTTCTGGAGGAGGACCCTGAATTCTGGGGTGTAAGAATAAGTTTGACACCAACATTTTGCATCCGTAGATGCAAAAAAGCACAAGTGGATGGTGCCAGATACATACACATAATTGATAAAAAGAAATAGCCCCATCATGGCTCTTATGTCTGTAGATTGTCAGTGCAATATTAGATGGCGTCTGACATCCCAAATCCAGAAATCTTATGTTCACCTCAAATCGGCACTGTGAATTACAATACTAAATAGTAATTAAAATGACAGTTATGAATGACAAGTAGCTCACCCTCTGACCAAAGCAACTCTCATTCAAACCATTAATCGTTCATTTTAAGTCATTAATTTCGCTGATGTGTCATTGGCAGATGGGGGAGATGCTCTCACAGAAAAAAAAAAAAAAGAAAAAAGAAAAAGTCTAGGTAATTTAAATCTCTAAAGCAAAGAGCTACTATTTATAGAGCAGAGTTGATGTATGACATGTTGATGTCTGCTACACCTACATTTACTGCTCAGCAAATTGTCCTGGGCTCCCTTCAGACTCAATGCACAGCTAACAGCAGGCTTGAAGAGTTTAGATTAAGGGTTACATATTTTCAAACTGTCTGGGATTCATAAATACTAATGTGAATTTTTTAGAGAAATAGGTGAAACAACCTTAGAGCTGTTAACTCTGAAAATTCATGAGGAATCAGGTGACTATCCAGAAGACCACAAAAAAGAGTGTACAGCCTGAAAAGAGCAAAATCCTGGGAATTAGAGGACAGTCAGATTAATGTCGCAGAATCACAGAGTGGATGGGGTTGGAAGGGACCTCTGGAGATCATCCAGTCCAACCCACCTGCTAAAGCAGGGTCACCAGAGCAGATCACACAGGAAGGTGTCCAGGTGGGTTTGAATGTCTCCAGAGAAGGAGACTCCACAACCTCTCTGGGCAGCCTGGTCCAGGGCTCTGGCCCCTCAAAGGAAAGAAGTTTCTCCTCATGTTCCATCTGAATGGAACATGTGCCTGTTGCCCCTCATCCTATTGTTCAGCACCATGCAACCCCTAATGGTACAGATGATGGGACAAATAATGAAACATCTAGATAAAAGAACTGTAAAATTGGCTTGGAGACTATATTTAAATACTAATTCTCCACTAGTAATTCTCATAGGTGCCAGACTGGAAGGATGCATGGGGAAGAGTTCAATCTCAACAAGTTCAGCCTCATGAAGTTCGACAGGGCCAACTGCAAGGTCCCACACCTGGGTTGGGGCAATCCTCAGCATGAGTACAGACAGAAATTTTTTACAGCAAGTGTGGTGAGACACAGGACAAGGTTGCCCAGAGACGTTGTGGATGCCCCATCACTGGAAGTGTCCAAGGCCAGGCTGGACGGGGCTTTGAGCAACCTGGTCTAGTGGAAGGTGTCCCTGCCCATGGCAGGGGTTGGACTAGGTAAGCTTTGAAGGTCCCTTCCAACCCCAAACATTCTATTATTCCATGAGTTATTAATGTTTTTTTTCTGGAAAAAGGACTAACCAATATTTTCCAGTAATGGTTTGGATGATGAAGTAGAAAGGATGGTTAATAAATATGAAGGTGCATTGATGATCAGAAATATTTTGAGCCTGTCAGATGATACCATTAAATTTCAAAGTGATCTTGTTAAATTGTGGAAACGCTATAGGAAAAAAGGATCTAGTAAAATAATGAAAATACAAAGTTCTACAATTAGATATAAAGAATAGGAAATTATTTTCCAGGCATAAGTCCCAAGAAAAAAAACAAAACAAAACAAAACAAAGAACAACCAACCAAAAAACCTGTGAGGGATGCTGTGAGCAAAGCTGGAATTTGTGACGTGAAGTACTGTGTCCAATTTTGAGCAATAAATCTCAGGTGGATGACATGGAGAAAGTTCATGGAAAAGCCATAAGAATGACCAAGGGTGACAGAAACACATCCTGAAACAAAATAGTGTGTTTTCCAATGTAGAAATGGGTGGTGGTGCACACTTGATAATGCTTTTTTAAATAAGTGAAACTGTTGCAAATAGGAACACAATAAACTGTTCTCCATATCCATAGGACAGAAATTCATGGGCTTAAACTGCAACACAAGACATTCATGTAAGAAGTTAATGATTTGGGTACTTGATCTTGTCTGAGAACTGAGAGACAGATTTGATAACGTTTAAAGATTGCTCTTAACTCCGCTTGTCTGATATTCAATGGAATCAATACAATCCCTCATAATCAGAGAGAGACGAACTATTTCAGACAGCAGCCACAAACTTCCCATCAACCCAAGTCACTAAACTGATTAAATCACGTATTTCTCCGCCCTTACGCGCTAAGACAAATCTCTGCTCGGCTAAACACCCCTGTCCACGAAAATATAAGGCAAAACTCAATGAGCTTTAACCAACTTATCGATAGCAACGAAGACATTTTCTGTCATTAAATCGCAAGAGATAACAATCAGGCAGCGGCGTCTCACCTCTTTAGCACGGAACAACAGCATCTGCAGGCTAGGAATCCTTACAGCAGTGTGCCATCTATCAGCTGCGCATAAAAACAAACCACAACCAACCCCTGTCCCAAAGCCTGAGTTTAGAAACCATCGAGCATGTCTACAGTGACAGAGCAGAGACTCCTGTGCTTATAAAACCACCAGTCACTTAGCACAGAAGTTATTCTGCCTTCGGAACTGGCCACCCCCAAGGAAATGCTAATTTAGAAGAATTTGGATTGATCTCTCCAGTTTATTAGAAAGTTTTAAGCATCTGCATTCAATCACGCTCAGCTCCCGTGCCCTGAATTCAGATCAGCTTTCGCTGGACTGTTTCAAATTTGTTTTAAGTTGCAAACGAGGCAGGTGAGAGTCTGGAATTGAATAGGAGATGGCTCAGCTCCTTCTCACCAACATACAGGGGGCCTCTGCTCAAAAAGTGCATTACTGGGAATGCTGGATGGATCCTGGGATGCCAGAGGAGAAGCGAAAGGACTAGGGTTTGCATTCAGACTCAATGTACCGGGAAAAGGCCACTGTTAAGACCGCAGCTAATTTTTTATTTTCCCTTCAAGACCATTTGGTAAAATAAATAATTTTCCAGCACAGAGGACTTTAGCCACTACACCCATCATACCCTATGCTATACACTATGTCACAGAGTATGATATACATACATATATTTTTGACTTTTTATTAATACTAAGTAATATCAACATACTTAGGCTTTGATGAATGATGTTGAAGAGCCAATGAAATAGTTCAAACACTTCTGAAGGCAAGAGGAAACAGAATCGTTGGTTTGTTTCTTGGCTGGTGACAAGAAGTTCTCACTGTTTGGTGACCACTTGACCTAAAGTTGAGCTCTCTTTCCAGTCCTTACTAATCACCACTCATCTCCTGCCAGCAGGACCGGTGGGGTAGACAAACAGCCAAACACAACTGCAGCATTTCCTTGGTTGCTAATAAAAATAGGACAAAGCTTTAATTTCCTTAAGCAAAACCAAAAAAACTCATAAATTGTGTTTGCTTGCTGTTGCCTGGACAGATATAGATACTGACAGCAGGCTCATTTATCTGATGAAATCCCTCACAGTGACCCTCGTTTTGCAAGAATCCACCCCATGCCTTGCTCAAGGGGCACTGGCTCATCACTACTTCCCACCAGGAGGAAAGTCCTTGGTGCTCACTGGAAATCAATGAACAAACCCTGTTCTCTGCCCCATACACCAGATGTGCTTCTCTACCTTTCTGCACATGAGATGAGCTCTGAAAACACCAGCCATGTCTTCAGCTCCACTGCTTTTGTCCTCCAGCCCTGACACATCCCTGACCTGAATCTGGCTGAGCTTTGCTCGCTCGCACCCACATCAGGTATCCCCTGTGATGAGAAGGTGGTGGAGACACCTTGTCCATTGCAGCTCATCCTCCCCAAGTGCCAGACCCCCTGAAAGCACTCAGAAACATTTATTAGTGGGTGCACATCCCTAATGCCACATACAGCCCTTCAGCTCCTCAGCAGGGCCCGAAATATCCTTTAAATTTGGGATAGTTCCATTAACAGCTGCTCTCCGGCCAGCCTCAGCTCAACAGAAATTCAAACCAATATTCCTTTGCCTATTTTGCGTCTGAAGACCCCAAGCCATGCCTGTAGAGTGGCTCCTGCCCTTGCAAAGTGCACACAGCCAGGAACCAGCCCCCCCTTTCTGAGCATCATTACACGCTGCCACATTTCGATTTACTGGACTCTCAAAATGGTTTATTACAGGACAGCGTTTCTGCCCTGATTCCCACCCTTACATGTGCACTGAACCCTCACCTCTGTCTGAAGCCTCTTTGGGTTTAGTTTTGTATCTTTTCATTGTATTTTTTTTTTTAAACAGAAAATAGATGGCCATAAATTTTGCCCTTTCAAGTGTTTAGTGACAGAATGGAGTTGCCCTCAGTCACATCTGTTTATCCTCGTAAGCACATTTATAAAGTGATTTCCCATCCTCGTTATTCTGTCAATGGCATTTCACGTTGTAGCTACTCTAATGTAGCATTTTATCTCTTGTCCTGAGGGCTGCTGACAGCTGCCAATTCCAAGGCTTCCTTACAATCTTAATTTTCTTCTTTTCCTTTTCTTTTTTTTTTTTTTTTAATGTCCCCCCCATCTTTTCCTTTATTTCCAAGGTCTGTGGTGCTGTTGTAAGAAAGGGGAGTGCAACAAATTATGACAATTTCCTCTCCCTCTTAACACAGAGGCATTATAAACCCATATTGTAAAGTTGCTTTAACGAAGGAAAAGTTAAACTTCAGCTGCATTTCAGTTGGCTGTTAGACTTTTCACTTTCTCCTGATAAATTCTCTATTAATGCTACTGGATTTAAATTTTCCTGCCCCTTGCTGTGCAGAAATTGGATTTTTCATCTCCCAGGGAAGGTACTTTGCAGTTTTGCTTTCTGTGATTCTCCCCCCATCTAGAATTACTTAAATCAAACCAGAATAGGCTACAATCCAGCTCAAACCACAAGAGAATAGGAATTTTACCCAAGGAATTATACAAGCATATTAGCCCATCTCGAGACAGTTCTCTTCTTGCCACAACACTTCTATTTCCATCCAAGAAAAACACCACCAAAACAAGGGAAGAACTCAACAGTTTGATTTCACTAAATGCATGGGAACCCAAATCTGACCCTATTGAGGCTGAGACACCCATTTTAATTAACTTCAGAAAGCTTCTCCCC
>VWYH01001796.1:28196-92725 GCA_013399365.1 Pampusana beccarii | reverse complement strand
AAAAAAACCAAACAAAAAAACCCAAAACAACCTGTAAAATACTTGTTTTAATTCTTTTTTAGATTGTAAAGATGTGTGTTGTTGTCACTCCTGAGATGACTTATAGAAGGCAACCACCACAGAGTGAGGTACAAAACAATGTCAAGTGCAAATACAGGCCAGAAGAAAGATGAAGGGAAGGGGGGGGAAATAAAAACCAACCAACCAACAAATAAACCACAAAACCAAACCAAACAAAGAAACAAACCCCAAAATAAACTAACAAAACCCCACAACCTAAAAGTAGGTCGTTTTGCATCATGACAAAGGTTAACAGTCAGCTGCCTCCAGGCATTTTGCTGGATGCCACGTTGTGAAATATATTTATTAGTGCTTCAGGAAGGGGAATCAGTGGTGGAGAGGGGGGAAAAAAAGAAATCTTAAAAAAAAAAAAAAGAAAACAAAACCCCAAAAAATCTCAATCTGTCATTACAACGATCCTGCAAATTCCATGTTAACACAAAAGCCCTATTCAGGTGGAGAAGACTGTAACCTTTGGTCAGTCCCCTCAAGGCAGGAGTCTCATATAGAACTATCAATAAGCTCAGGACCACTTGAGCAAACCTCATATGGAGGGTACCAAGGTGGAGGAGGCACAGCTACCCAAGCACATATAGCACTACATGGGTTACAGGTCAAGCCACTGACTACCCTGAGTCCTCTGCCAAAATCTTCAGGTAAGCCTTGAGGAAAAACCTGTCAAGAAAAGATTAAATAAGGAGCTAAATCAGAAAGTGGTTGTCTGATGAGAAGCAGCATGTCTCCAGAGCTTGGGTAGGACCTAGCTAATCATAACCAGGTCTCCAAATAGCCTAAGAGGTGGCCAGAGGTGGACAGACCAGCTGGATGGTAAAGCCCTCTTGCACCCAGATTGCCAAGTGTGTAGGGCAGAGAGGGGACAGTTGTCTAAAAAAGATGGAATAATGAATCACATCGACCTTGTGCACAAAATACGTAGAAGTCAACTGTTGGAGGCAACGCACGGGGCAGAAACAGACTGTTCTTCTGTTGTCAGGCTTGGCAGGACTGGAAAGGGCTGTTAGAAACATCAGAGAGTCCTAAGCACTTTCAATAATATGACAGTGAATGATGTTCAACACCGATGAATGCCAGTGGAAGAGGGGAAAATTAAAATGGCTCGTAGAGCTCACATGACTCCGCATTTGGCACGCAAGTTCCGCAGACAGATTCAAGCAGCCCGAGGAAAACTGCTGCTTTAATGCATTGATGCCTTCCAAAATAGCAAACAAGATATTAGGAATGCAATCAACCAGGCAATAAATAACACAAGGTTGCCAGGCTGGCACCACTTACCAGCTCCAGCCTCACTTAGAAAGGAAAGCACTAATTTATCTCTGTGCTAACGCAATACGGCCAGTGAGTTCCAGCGCCTTTGTTGCAGACGGGAACAATGTGGCAGAGGCGGGTGGCACTTCGGTGTCACTCCTGTCCCTGGATCTCGGAGGATGGGCGTCCTGCCTCAAGTGGTTTGAAGGTCACCAAGTATCAGAGAGCATGAAGTACAAAGCCATCTGTTCAGACACCCCCTTGCTCAACCTGCCGTCCTGACACCCACGGAGAAAAACCACCTGTGGAACAAAGCACCGGCTTCTCACGGCTCTCCAAAGCTATTGTGGCAGTCTTTTTGATGACACACAACAATAGATGCGCTAACTCCACAGGCATCGGGAGGAAAAGATGAAAAAGAGGTATTAATATAATAATGTTTAACCCAAACCTCACCACGCCCACGCAGAGTGCTGCGAAATTAATTAATACCGCTGTTTCAGGGGGAATGGAGGGATGGAGAAAAGAGGAGAGGAGAGGAGAGGAGAGGAGAGGAGAGGAGAGGAGAGGAGAGGAGAGGAGAGGAGAGAAGGAGAAGAGGAGCTCAGACAGAGTAAGATTTGAAGCCGAGACTGTTCACCATGATGTAATAACTGCATGCAGCTCATTCAGGCTGGACATGAGGAAGAAATTTTTTACAATGAGGGCGGTGAAATGCTGGCCCAGGTTGTCCAGAGAGGTGGTGGANGATTCTATGATAAGGATGCACTTGTTCCCACAAGACACCAGAATTGTAAAAATTGTAAAAAATACTCTCCCCAATTAGGAGGTGATGATGCTACCGTGATAGTGGAGATACCCATCTTGTTCCTCAGCCTGGCCCAGATCTCCTCTGTGTTGCACATCTTCCAATCCCCCAAATCTTCTGGGCTGCCCTCTGTCTGCAGCAAAGACTGATCCCATGAGTTTTTCCCAGCCCCAGCAGCACACAGCAGGAAGGAGCCAGAAAGATGTCCTGCTTTTTGATGGCTACTTTTCTCCTCCCCAGTATAGGGCCAAGGTAAAGTAGCAGTGTCCCAGTCATTGGACTGGGAGAACTGTGAAGGACCGCTGCACCCTGATACAGGGGGATAACATTCTACCTCGTGGGAGGGACAAGGAGAGAAAAATGTCGAAAGATGCCCTAGTGTGGCAGGATCTGTTTGTGGTTGTAGAATACCTTGCCCTTCTGCAAAAACACCCAGGGGAGAGGAAAGCTGTGCATGAAAAAAACGGTGTTCACGCTTTTCTTTGGAGGTGTTTGAAAGTCGTTCAAAAGGAGAGATCAGTTCTTTTACAGCTTGTGGAAATCGGCATTGAAGCCAGCTGATCTGTACCGATTTCCAGCATCTGGGTATCCATCCTATAAGCAAATTAGCTCAACTCATCAAATTCCTATAGCGTATTTTGGGGAGGCCTACCCATATTTAAAAAGCTGCTGATTTATGACAGACCCTCCTTGGGTCTCCTTCCATGAGGTGACATCTCAGAAGAAGCGATAACCTTTCTGCTGTGGTCCACATAAAAGGAAAGAAGTCCCTCTAAATCTTTATAGGTGAGCTGTAAAAAGTTGTGACATTCAGCGGCACCTGGAGTTAAATGGGTAGACTCAAGACTAAAAGACACAGAGTCCTTAATCCTTTGATAGGGAGACAGGTGACTGGCAGAGAAATGCACCGCGAGTTCCCAGTTTGCATTTAAAGCTCTTTATTCACTGGCTCAGCAATTCCGCTGTGGCATTTATTTTTAATGCTTTAGTTTTGCAATTTGACTTTCTAATGGCAACACCTAAAGTCACCTTCCTTAACCCTTCGCAGTGATATAAATTAGAAAGAACAACAGAAGGAACACGGCTTATCCTTGCCAGACCTCAGTAGGAGACGACTCCCTCTTAAGCAATCAGCACCAATGTGCAAAGCTGCAGGATTTCCTTTTATTTCCTCCAGGTACACCCAGGGTAGGAGGACCTAATCCCAAAAGTCCCTGCAACCCAACGCTAAGACTCATATTTGTAAGCATTAGCTGAAATCAGAGAGGCGGATAAGTCAGGGGGTTCGCTTTTAATTCCCTTCCCCTCCTTTTTATTGTTCATCTGGAACAAAGAGGAAGGAGAGAAATGCCTCTTGCAACAACTGAAGTGCTCCCCAAAGTTCATCTTTGGGGCTATTTTAAAGAATAAAGACAAATACAAGGGGACAAGTCTCACAGAACGACTTTTGGGTCCTGGCTTCTGGCAGCACCTGCAAATCAAATCAGGCTGAAGAGCTGAAATTTGAACGCCAGTATGGAATCATAGAACCATTTTGTTTGGAAGAGACCTTCAGGATCATCAAGTCCAACCATAACCTAACCTAACTCTAGCACTAAACCATGTCCCTAAGAACCTCGTCTAAACGCCTTTTAAACCCCTCCGGGGCGGTGGCTCCACCACTGCTTTGGGCAGCCTGTTCCAATGCCCGACAACCCTTTCCAGGAAGAATTTTTTCCTAATGGCCAATCTAAACCTCCCCTGGTTCAACACGAGGCCATAGTTCACAGGGACTGTCGAAATGAGACTTAAAATGACATTCTCCTGCATCAGTGCAGGTCTCGACATCCTCCACTTTGCCTCCTCACCGCATCTCCCACCCTCCCCTTGGCATCACTCCCCACTGCCTCAACCCCATGCCAAGAACAAGAATAAAGAGGCACTTCTGCTCTCATCTGAGTTTCATCAAGAAGGACCCAACACCTTGCAAACCACAGAGACTCTGCAGAAGCCGTTCTTAGTGTTTTGGGCAATGTGGGGAGCACATGGGTGACTTTGTGCAAACCCCTTCTGCTGCAGTGATTTGGTACAGCCAATTTCTTGGCTGAGAATGAGCCACCAGATTAATTTCATGCCTGACAAACTGAAGCTTTCCAAAGGCACTTTGGTTCACCAGAAACCTGGCGAGCACAGAGGCTGGAGAAGCTGAAAAGATTCATAATTCCTCAAAACCTCTGAATTTAGGGCCAGTCTCTAAAACCAGCCAGGCAAAGAGACAGTAACTGCTTTCCTCAAAAACATGTCTCACACATTAAGATGAGCTTTTTCTTACATGATAAATTAGCAGTCTTCTTCCTAAAGAGAGTGCAAGAGTTCTCAGTGTTGCAGGAGATTTAAAGCTGTTCGTCTTTGTCATCGCCAGATATCTGGGCTCCCATAATTTTCAGGGGAGAAAGGTGGCCATCCAAAAAGCCTGACAGGAGCAAAATGCCCCTGCACACACCAGGACTTTGAACACAGCCCCCTTTTGTGGATGCAGGCAGCAGCAAATCATCGTTCATAAAAAACAGCATAACCTTATCGAAGTCTCCATCTCTGAGCACTGTACCTGCATCCCCTGTGGACACCTGTCTGTCATTCCCACGGCACTCAGGAGATTAATCATCTTTTTAAGAGCTTAACAGCACGCTGTCCGATATAGCCGACACTCCGGTGAGTTTTCCCCGGGTGTTTTTTATGTGTAAAAGCATTGGAGCACCTTTTTTTCCCTCCCTGCCCTCCCTCCTATGGCCTCATCTTCATATCTCAAGATTGTTTCTTCAAAGGGCGAGAAGTTATCTCTCCCTTTGACAGTGCAATCTGCTATGCGCCCTCGGAGAGACGGGCTGCTATTTAGCTTCTCTTGATCAAGTCACGATATCATGGGCGAAACTTCGGAGCACAGCAAGCTGCCCCTGTAGGGAAGATCTCCCTTTGGCTACAAACCATGATTAGCATTTTCCTTGAGCTCCATCCAAGCTGGATAGATGACAGCGCGTTTTGCGAACGGGAGCACGTTCCATCTGCCTAGCAATTCAAATAAGGGGAGAAAAATTAAAAGTTAAACACGCCAAGATCTTGTATTTGGATCTCTCGTCGCAGCACGGTCTGAAGGGAATTTGGTGCGGAAGTACAGAACAAGCAGCGTTTTAATCCTGGCACCGACACCGACTCTTTCCCGGGTCTTAGACAAGGCATTTACATTTCTATGGAGCTCCACTGGCAGAGAAACAATCCAAAACGTCTCGGTTTCCCCAGCTGTGAAATGGGGATAGGAGCACGGTAAGAAATCCGCAGCCGCTTTCATCCCTCATGTGCTGCGTGGGCAGGAACTGACAAGGAAAGATGGGACTTTGGGACTTTTTCCCCAAAAATCACCAGCACCAAAGGCAGAGTTAAAGGTAAGCAGATGTTTATCGCTGTAGCAGCACTGTCTGCTACAGGTACATGAAAAGAAGAAAGCCTTAGTCATTTAAAAAAATGCTTTTAGTGATGCAGAAAAGTCCTTTTAGTCCCTGGCAGCTCAGTAGAAGCTGTTGAGAGTAACATTACAAGAAAACCAGCTGGGTATGGTTTGATTTTTGCCCTTGCACCTCCCATCCCTCAACAGCAAACCCTTAGATTAGGAAATCATTCAACTTTGTTCTCGATATCAGCAAGAGGCCACCTTTCCTAAAATATGTGCTTTTTGATGCCTACAAGAGCAAATGGATGTTTTCAAGCATTAGTTTCCAGTTACCTTCCTAAATAAAGCAACTAAGCTTTCACTATGTGTTTGACCACACCACATCTACATTCCACTTGCTGCTGGAGAAGACAGATCTGAATCCTGCGAAAAAATGGTTTGTAAGTGCTTAAACTCCCTGCATCAATATGGTCCCCTCCTTTGCTCATAAAGAGGTGTCCCAAACATCATCCTTTGCTGACTTCTAGCCACCCGCATGGTGGAGAAAAGGATGCTGACATCCTAATATCCTAACTATTCTTCCAAATGAATGACAAATGTGGTGTGAAAGGGGAGGAAAAACATGAACCCCTGTCTGTGGTGGCAATAAACAGGAAAGGAGGGAGAATGAAAATAACTTGGGACCTCACACGGGCCGAGAAATAGAGATGTCTTGGCTTTGGATTGAAGCAAGATTAACACACGAACTTTTGGAAGCCCTTAGTGGTGCAGCCAGAGAGAATGGAGAGATAACGGGACCACAGGATCACGATATAATTCAGGTTTGAATTCAGCCCTAGTCCAGACTCTCACAGTAGGACCAGCTGTGAGGTCAGATCAGGTTCCTCGGGGATCTAGTTAAAAAATAATTGCATTGAAAGAAATATATATATTTCTGTTAAAATTTTCATTTCTCTGTAACACCTAGGTGAGTATTAACAGTCCTTCTGCCTCAAGTGTGTTGCCTGGTAGCCTCAATACAAAGGGAAACAGGAGATGTCAATGCAGGCAAGCAAATGACAGACATGGGAGACACACTGGATAGACAGTAGAGATGGTGAACAGGGTGGTGGGGAAATACAGTTTGTTAACATCCTCTTTTATAAAGGAGCAATTAAAACTATTAGAAAATACCTGAAGAAAATGAGCCTGCAAAGTGCAGAGAGTATAAACTATTAACACCGTGATTTGCAGCTTAATCTGCGCAAGGATTTGTGCAAATATTACTGTCAAGGCTAATTTATAAGGAACCAGGCACCTTTTGTTGAATAGGAGGGAACATGGACTGGTCTTGCTGTGAAATGTGGATTTCAATCACCTTCTCCGTGATCTCTGCCCTTATTATTTCTTTAGGGTCTTTTCTTTAACCTTGGTTCACCCTCCCGAGCTGTTCAGGAAGGGTTCAAGGGGATGCTCCAGGCTTTGCCACATGAGCTTTCATCTATTAATGACATAACACTAACCTGTTGTTATTCTTTCCAACGGGACTGGGGAAAATTTGCATTTCCCTACCAAAAAGAAATAAATAAATAGAATAAAAAAAAGCATGGCACTCAATCCAGGAAAGGAAGAAGTCAAATCTGCAGTAACAGCTCTTGAGAGCACTGCTAGGGGATCTTGGCTGGTTGATGGACTATTGATCTACATTGTTTTTAATTAGCACCAGAGAACTAGAGAGAGAACTGCTCTACCCTAAGTAATAGGTGAGAGTGGTAACTCCCCTTTGGGGCAGCAAATCACATCCACAAAAATAGCTGTATCGATGAGGCATATGATGTTTGTACTGTCTGTGCTAACAGAAATAGTAGCAAGATATTACCTTTATTGAGACAGTCACCACCTGGTAAGAAAGGAAATCACCACCTTTAAGTCACCACCTTTAAGAAAGGAAATACTAACACTTAAACAAAAGGGTTTGCAGAAGTTAAACACTATTTCATCACAAACATTCGAGATCTCTCCAGCTCTCTAACTTATCAGTGTACGCTCACAGTCAATGTATGTCTTTAACTCAGCTCAATTCCTGGGGATATGTATATATGCAGATGTGTCTGCCTAAAATTCAGATTATTAGCAAATGTGTGTGTCAGCACAATTTTCACCTTCTGCACAGCAGATACTTCACTTTTAGTAGGTGCTAAAGTCCATCCCTATTCAGCAAAGCTCTTAAGACATACATAAGTGATTTGCTGAATCAAGGCTTTCATTACTGGCTTCTGCATGAAAACTCACTAAAAGGGAGAGTGCAGGAAGAAAAGGGTTTAGAGCAAGACTTTCTGACACTAAGTTTTCGGATAAGGCACTGGGAATCTAAGTCAGAAAAGCAAAATTATCTCTAGCATACAGTGGAAACCTCTCCAATTTAGCTAAAAGCACTTCACTGCAAACAGTATCGTCATAAGGTTACACCTGAGACATAAGAAATGTCTAGGGCTAAAAATAAACATTATACATTCCTGAATCGTCTCTGTCTTGCAAAGTGAGATCCTGGGTTGTACATATATCCGTGTGAAATACTGATTGCAAAAACATACAACTTCTAATCATTTCCATGAGGAGAGGAAGAAATACAGAATAGTGGGCAATACAGTTCTGTATTGTGAGAGGAAGAGATGGGAGGAAGAAAGTTTTAGCCAAGCAACAATAAAAGGTTTGGGCTTTTGCAAGTAGTCCTAGCAAAAATGAAGTGTGAGTAGAAAGGAAATGATGACAGAATTTTGACAATGTATTACCTGGTGGATAGTTAGAGGGATCGGGAACCGGCTGGATGGCAGAGCTCAGAGGGCTGTGATCGATGGTGCTCAGTCTGGTTGGAGGCCTGTAGTTAGTGGGGTTCTCCAGGGGTCAGTACTGGGTCCAGTCCTGCTCAACCCATTCATCAATGACCTGGATGAAGAGACTGAGTGCACCCTCAGCAAGTTTGCTGATGATACCAAACTGAGTGGAAGGGCTGATGCACCAGAGGCTGTGCTGCCATCCAGTGAGACATGGACAGGCTCCACTGGGCAGAGAAGAACCTGATGAAGTTCAACAAGGGCAAGTGGAGGGTCCTGCACCTGGGGAGGAACAACCCCAGGAACCAGTACAGGTTGGGGTGGACCTGCTGGAAAGCAGCTCTGCAGAGAAGGACCTGGGAGTTCTGGTGGACAACAGGTTGACCACGAGCCAGCAATGGGCCCTTGTGGCCAAGAGTGCAAATGGTACCTGAAGGGCCTTAAGAAGAATGTGACCAGCAAGTTGAGGGAGGTTGTTCCTCCCCTCTGCTCTGCCCTGGTGAGGCCACAGCTGGAGTTCTGTTTCTGGGCTCCCCAGTTTAAGAAGGACAAGGAATTACTGGAGGGAGTCCAGCAGTGGGCTATGAAGATGATGAGGAGTCTGGAAGATCTTTCCTATGAGGAGAGACTGAGAGAGCTGGGGTTGTTCAGCCTGGAGAAAAGAAGCTGAGAGGAGATCTTATCAATGTTTATCAATATCTCCAGGGTGGGTGTCAAGAGGATGAGAACAGACTCTTTTCAGTGGTGCCCAACAATAGGATGAGGGGCAATGGGCACAGACTGAAGCACAGGAGGTTCCATCTGAATATGAGGAGAAACTTCTTTCCTTTGAGGTGCCAGAGCCTGGACCAGGCTGCCCAGAGAGGTTGTGGAGTCTCCTTCTCTGGAGACATCCAAACCCACTTGGACACCTTCCTGTGTGATCTGCTCTGGTGAACCTGCTTTAGCAGCTGGGTTGGACTGGGTGATCTCCAGAGGTCCCTTCCAACCCCAACCAGTCTGTGATTCTGTGATTTCACCTCTTGCCTCTCTGTCTGGATGTATTGGGTTTATAGGATGGGGGATGTATGCCAATATACTTATAACACTAGCATTTAATAAACAATGGAAATGGAAAGAGAAGGAAATACATCAAGAACTCTCCATGGGTGCATCTGATTTTTATATTTTCTGTTTAAGCATGCAACTGTAATCTATACCATTCTCCAAATGGTTACTGAGTTGTCATACTCTACGGGTTAGAGCAGGTGAAGGATCCTGATTCCTCAGCCATTTGGTATGGACTGGTTGAACATTGTAATGTGTGATGTTAGCAGAACTGACTATATATGCTCCTATTGCAGAACACTTTACTTGGTTCTCCTCTGGGTACTTTAGCCCCGAAACATAATATTTTTTGTTCTTTTTTTTCTTTCTGTATGCAAGGTGGTAGGTATAATGCGATACCACAGCTTGTTGGAGTCATTTTCTTCTAGCATGACGTTGAAACTCCTCTAGCATGGTGTTCTGGGCTCTAGAATATGATGAAAAAAAAAAGGAAAATAAAAGTGTATGGTGCTTTCAATCCGCTTTGGGAACTGTTCTGGATGGAAAAAGCCAAACTTAAGGTGGTATGTAATCAAACTGGCTTGCTGGAAAAGATCAAGAAGCAGATCATTTCTCAGTGGTTTGCTCTGGAAAGAACTAACGCTGTACATGCACTGACAAGTATTGCAGAGCAGCAGGCACAGATGTACAAACAGCTGCTGCTGGGGACCCAATATCCAAAGTATCCATGAAGTTTTATTTCAGACTAGGTACAGCCTGTTCCTATGGACTAAATGCCTATTCTTGGTCAGAGTCCATGAGGCGGAGGCTTACATCTGTTAATGGAGTTTCATCCCACATGGATTTAGTTCGTGAGCTCTCAGAGTCCTCTGAGAAGTGAGCTAAAATACGACATGTAAGCACAACTGCCAGGGAGTGCTCCCAGGTGGCCAAGAAGGCCACCAGCATCCTGGCTTGTGTCAGGAATAGTGTGACCAGCAGGCCCAGGGCAGTGACCATCCCCTGCATTGGGCACTGGGGAGGCCAAACCTCGAATCCTGGGGTCAGTTTTGGGCCCCTCATGCCAAGAAAGGCCTTGAGGTGCTGGAGTGAGTTGAGAGAAGGGAACGGAGCTGGGGAAGGTGCTGGAGCACAAGCCTTACAAGGAGTGGCTCCTTTTCAAACTGGCAGCCTGTCACAAGTGGGGTCCCCCAGGGATCAATATCTGGCCCAGCACTGTTTGATGTCTTCATAAGTGATCTGGATTACATGATTAAGTGTACCTGAAGAAGTCTGCTGGTGATATCAAACTTAATGGTGAAGTGGACACTTCAGAAGAGAGAGCTAATCTGCCAGGAAGACCTGGATAGGCCATAAGAGCTGGCTAACAAGAACCTTACGAATTTCAGTTAAGAGAAATGAAAGGTTTTGCACCTGGGAAAACATAATCCATGAGTGTAGCACAGCCTGGGATCTACCTGGTTGGTAAGCAGCTCTATGAAAAGGGAACTGGGGGTCCTGGTGGACAACAAACTCAATATGAGTGAACAATGTGCTGCTGCAGCAAAGAAGGTCAACAGGATGCTGGGCTGCATTAGCAAGGGCAGCACCAGCAGAGACAAAGAAATCATTATCTCACCCTACTCAGCGCTTGTCAAGCCACATCAGGAATACTGTATTCAGTTTTGGTCCCCAATATGCCAAAAAAAAATGTGGACAGGGTGAAGACAGCCCAGAGAACAGCCATAAAGATGACCAAAGGAGTGGGAAAACACCCTATGAGGGACTGAGAGAACCAGGTTTGCTCAGCCTTGAGAAAGGCTGAGGGGGAGACCTCATCACCGTGTTCCGGTATCTAAAGAAGATGGAGACTCCTTTTTTACAAGGAGTCGCATGGAAAAGACGATGGGTAACGGGTAAAAGTTACTCCTGAGGAGATTTCAACTGGACACGAGAGGAAATTTTTTTGCAATTAGTACAATCAGACATTTGAATAATCTCTCCAGCGAAGTGGTGGATTCCCCAATATTGGAAAATTTTAAGATTCAGCTGGACAGGGTGCTTGGCCACATTGTCTAGACTGTGCTTTTGCCAAGAAAGATTGGACGAGATGATCCTTGAGGTCCCTTCCAACCTGGTATTCTGTCATGCTCTGATTCTGTGATAATCTAGCACACGTTCAATGAGGATGCTTGAGAGAGCATCATGTAGAGTGAACCAGGGAGTGAATCAAAACGGGACTGAAAACACCAAAACAGCACTGAAAACACCAAAACAGCACTGGCCCATTCAGGGCAGAGCTTCTGAAACTCCAATTAATCAAACTTTTCAGGGCTGACTGGCACGACCCTGGGGGTTTGAAGGCAACACGCTAAGGATGTGGAGATTGCCTATGAAGGGTTTTGATGTGAAGGCGAGTAATTGTGATTTGGAGCAATGCATAAGTTCTGGAGGCCACAGGGGGACAGAGAAGGGAGATGTGGGCAAATCAATATGCAATGAAAACCATCGTTCTATGAGCCTGCTGGGATAAGCTGCTTTTTGTTCTCAACACTTGCTAAGGCTTCTCCACATTTTCAAAGAGCCCAGCTGTTATTTTCACATATCCCTTATTTTGCCCTCAGGCTTGCACAGTTTCTTACAGAATTTACCCTTAATTCGCCTTACTCCTCCTCTTCCCTAAATGTCAATGAAGACTAAAGGAAATTTTTTGTGATCAAATCATCAAATCAATAGGGCTGCAGGTGTACAAGGACACGGAAGATGCCTCTTCTCAGGCACTGGAACTGCAGGTATGCGATTCATTGCATCCACATCATTAAATCCCCTGAGCCTCTGAACAGGGTGGCTGCATCAAAATGGCTTATGGAGAACATTTTAACCCTCAAACTATGTCAATATTTGGGCAAGCGCTGGCTAATCTGGGTCAAAACTGTGCCAGGATATGCTCTAAGAATTTAGGAGCGTAATGAGTCAGTTCTAGCATCCTTGGTACTGTTGAATTTACTAGCGTACAAATTACCTGGAAATGTGTAACCTCTGAATTGGATCCAAGGGGGTTTTTACACATTTCTTCTTTTCAGATTTGTTACAACACCAAGATCCTTTGTACGGTCTGCTGCTGTAGGAGAAAGGAACTAACAAATGGGAAATAATGGAGAATAGAGCACTGAAGTGATTGAAAAGCAAGGGAGACTGACTTGTGAAGAGGAGGACAACTGTCAGCCTTTGAGGGGTTTAAAAGCCGAAAGAGAAGAAGAATTATTGCAGGGTCCAGTAGAGTTTCACTAGGTGCAAAGAGCTGAGAATAAGAAAGGGATCTTTTGCAAGAACAGAGGGAAGCATTTCATCAACACTGAAGTCTGCCGGACCGTGAAATAGTCTCCCAAAATAAATGGTGGCAGTCCTACAGCTCAGGTCAGTTTAAATTAGACTGGCCAAAACACTCGAGCGGATTCTTCGGGGAACAACTCAATACCGAGTCCCGGGGATGGTCGTGTCAACCTCGCGGGCGGCTCGGCTGCTCGTGATAATGAGGCTCCCCCACGCTGCCACGAAAAAAGGGCATTTGAGCCCCATTTTGACACTCACGCGGCAGCAGATCTTCCACTTACGGTGCCTGTCATGATATCGTGTTATTTATACATTACTCTGAGTCGAAAAGTCTCTGTGAAGAGGCAGTCGGAGCCCTCATAAGTCAAACCCCCTGGACTATTGAAGCTGATGAAAGCTATAAAATAGCTTGCATTAAACCTTCTAAACTGCAGCATCAGTGAGAGATTTTACCGAAAATACCCCTCAGCAAGAAGTGATACGTAGTAATGAGTGAACAAGGAACATGTTTGAACTAACAAACACACTCTGACAGTCTCTGTGGGGCTTTTTTTTTGTTTTATTTTTATTGTATTTCATTTTCTGTCTGCTTACAAACGCTTGACTGACAGGCATGGAGGCTGGCATCTATCACCTCTCTTCAAAACAGATAGGGAATGAACATCAACATTTCTCAACACCGACCCAAAGGGAACAATCTTGCCTAAAAATAATAGCATTTCCCTCACACCTGTTGCCACAGCCTACCCAACTCTCCTCTTTCGCCAAGAGAAGCATCAACTAAAATGAAGCTCTGTTGATGTGTTTTGCTTTCTCCAGGATATCCTCAACTGATAATTAGAAACTGGATGGAGGTATTCTCACCAATTACTCACTTGACAAAAGTTAGCAAATCATCACCAGACAACATTGGCTTTTATGCTCTGATGACCATGTATTACTGGAGAAAATTGTCCGCCTCCTCACATCAGCCAAGTTAATGCCTCAGTTCTGTATTAAATATGAAAAGAAAGAAATGGAATCCTATGGAAATAATCCAGGGAGCAGGGGGGATCCTTCTTGTTATTTATTTTGCTTTCTGACCAAAACGAGGAAGGAACAGGCTAAACAACTTATTACCCCAATTCCCTCTGAGATGTAGGGTGATGCCTTCAGCTTTGTTTTGTAAGTAAGTGATTTAAGATCAGTATGACCAGTGCCCAGGTCACATAAAGAGTTGATGACAGAGTTCACACTTGAATTTATTTCTCCAAATGCTTTCCTAGCATCCTTCTACTGGGGGACAGGAGTTGGATTTGATAATCCTTGTGGGTCCTTTGCAACTCAGGACATTCTATGATTCTATGACTCTCCATGGCTGCACAGGCATCTGCAACTGATGGTCTCCAGTTTGCAATGTCAGTCTGGTCAGCAGCAATTAATCACTAAACGGTTTTGCAGCTAAACTTGCCTTGCATTTGCTTGGCCTGAATGACTGACTTCCTGACTGCTAAGTATCATAGAATAGTTTGGGTTGGAAGGGACCTCCAAAGCTCACCCAGTGCCACCCCTGCCATGAGCAGGGACATCTTCACCAGCTCAGGTTGCTCAGAGCCCCGTCCAGCCTGGCCTGGGATGTCTCCAGGGATGGTTCATCCACCACCTCTCTGGGCAACCTGGACCAGTGTTTCACCACCCTCATTGTAAAAAAATTCTTCCACATTTAGCCCCTTTTAATTTGCTAAATGCCAATTACCTGTACAAACCGACTGGCATCTGCTGGTTTTCAGGGCTGAGAGGTGATGCGGTTATTCCTGGTAGTGTCAGGTTTGGTAGCTGACAAAATGGGCAACCCTTTACCTCCACGGACTGAGCTCTTACTGCTGCTGCTCCGCATGTGGGGACAGAGAGAAAAAATGCTATTCCCCATTCTTTGTGGTAGGAGAATGCCCACTGCTGTGTTAGAAGCCCAGGAAGCACAGGAGTGGGACGGGAGATTGCTATAAAAAAGGAAAGAAGGTTATGGAGGAGGTGGGATGGCCAGGTGGTGCCTCCAAGGAAATAGTGGTGAGGTCTAGGAGAAGTTCATCTCATCATCATTTCTCATTAGCTGTTGGGAAGCTGTCTGCACGAGGAGGATCATTGGAGGCTTTCTAAATCAATATGGCATTTAGCATCTTTTTTGTAGGTCCTTCCAGTCACCAGATGAAATTCTGAAGCTCCCCATTCAACGTTTCGCCATTTCCTCTCCAAGTTTCATCTCTTTCCATTTTTCACATGGCCACAGGTGCCAATGAAAGGCACGCAACACTAAATTATATATATTTGCTATGACAGGGCTTGTGCCAGCACTGAGCACTGACAATGCACATAACAGTTCAGCTCATGTACTCCTGATGGCACATTTTACAGTGCTATATATAAAGTTGTTATGGCATCTATTATTCACTGCCAATACAGTTCAAGTTAAAATAGGTTTTATATAACAGTTCAAAGTAATATTTTAAGAAATAACACTTGTGTCAAGGCTGCTGTGTCCTACCAGATTTTGACATTTCCAAGCAATAAAGATCTTTATCCAAAATGTAAGGTTTTGGCGAGACATCTCCCTTGCAGACTTCTCTATTTTTAATCTGCAAGCTATAGCAAAAGAAGCACATTTAAATAAAGTGAACAGCCAGCTGAACTTTTGACATGGCTGTTATCTTTCTAGGTGGAATCTGTGAATGCTGAAAAGTGCCTCAAGGGATGTTCATGACAGAGAACAAAGTCCCATTAACCTGAACCTCTGAAGAGATTCTGGAGATGTGGAAAACACACAGTGGGAAAGAGTCATTGGAACGTTAAAGAGATATCTATTACGGGCACAATTTTATATCTGTTTTTCAGGACACAAGATGGGAAGAGAATTTATTTCCTCATTTCTTTAGCAATGAAAAAAGTTTTATACCTGTTCTTGCAAAAAGGGCAAATTCAATGTCTCCTAAAAAAAAAGGCACATTACTGGTAACAGCACAATGAGCTTCTCCAAAGTTCTGTGCTAATCAGTATGGCCCAGAAGATGTGATGTTCCAGATCTATATGCTTCTGGTGCTAAAAATGCAGAAACGTAAAAATCCCAGCAAGACCAATCTACTTGCATAAGTTACGCTTTGCACGGATCTGTTCTGCATTCTGCTCCCCAAAGAGCAAAGAAGAACAAATGTTATACATCAATTTGGCAATAAATTCAGTTAATTAGCTGTGTTTGACAGTTAGGAATAATGTTTCCTTTTAACCTTATTGGTTGCTTACTGTTTTTGAAAACATATTGGAAAAAAGTTGTAAAGGTGACTGTGAGCTCAGTGAGTCCCTTCTCTATATACCCGCAAGTTCTACTGAAATCAGGGAAGATTTAACATGTAAAACAAATCCTTTCACAAGAAATATGTTCATGCGTGTCAACAAACAGAAAAACAAAACCCAGTGAAAATGATTTAAAAGCGCCATCTGCTTATTCAAACACAGCTGGGGAGAGGTACGACTCAGTCCAAAAATCCATTTCATTTTCATTATATTTCTTTCAAAAGAGACGTTAAATAAAACACTATTGGTCCTAAATGTTTTCCTCTGGAGGAGCAATGTTTAAGCTACATTTGAAATAATGCTTGTGGAATGCAGTCTTCTGTACGGGATGAATATGGATATTGAATTTTTTACAATGAGGGTAGTGAAAGCCCGGCCCAGGTTGGGCAGAGAGGTGGTGGATGAACCATCCCTGGAGACATCCCAGGCCAGGCTGGACAGGTCTCTGAGCAACCTGAGCTGGTGAAGATGTCCCTGCTCATGGCAGGGGTGACACTGGATGAGCTTTGAAGGTCCCTTCCAACCCAAATTATTCTATGATTCATGACAGAGATGGGGAAAAATAGGTAAAAAGAACGCACGCACATTCTTCTAAAACAGAAGGCTGAACAACATTAAGTGCATAGGTCTTATAAGCTATTCAGAGATAAATTCATATATTTCTGTCCACAACACCATTTCAGAAATTCCTTCGTATCCACCTTCCTTGAACATCGAAATGCAGGAACATCCCAAAACATGCAACAAATTTTCTTGCAACAAAGTTCCCTAGAGTTTGACCCCGTGGATGCAAAAAAAGATTCCTTAAGTATGAAAGGACAATTCATGGACAAAGATACTCAGTGTGAGAATATTCTTTAACAATTTCATCCCTACTAATGCACACAAGTCCACAAAGCTCAATCATCTCTGCTCAGCAAACCATGACAGAAATTAGAAATACACTAACCTTGACCCAACTCCTATAAAACTATCAGAATTTCTTACTCAGAGTATTGAATCATACGTAGCAATCACTGCTTGCAAACAGAGGTCGATGCCTCAAAGCATCAGCCCACAGCAGGAACGTTTGTCCCCTTTTTGCCCTGTTAACTCAATCACGATTCCTGCTACACCGCAACCAAAATCTATCCTGATAAAATTAGCTCAATCCAATTAAGGGGCAAAGTATAGTCCCTAATTAAATGTTCTGATTATTCTGAAGCCCTCTCTTTTTGGTTCGTCTTGAGTTTAGGCCTACAAAAGCATACAAATTAGAAACATTTAAAACGATCTGGCTTTACTCATTTATTGTTTGAGTAACAAAACTTTCCCAAAAGTATAATAAGAGAAGCATGAAAAGAAAAATGTGGGATGTTTAACTTACTCAAAGCCCTTTTTTGTTCCCTTTTTTCATATTTCTTTTATAGCACTTCTTAAAAAAAAAATAAAGGGAATAAAAATAGTATGTCTTCTTTTAACAGCATTAAGGACATCCAAATACTTTGATAAAGCAAAAATATTGAATTATTTGAAAAAGTTAACAAGTTATTTCCTTTTTTCTACCTATTATACTCTCTAACGCTGAAGCTGAATATTTTCGATCTGTGACAAATTCCAGTTTCAACTTTGCATCCAGACAGCCAGTTGTTTTGCTGCAAAACCAAGCTCGATTAAACTACCTCACTATTCTGACCCACTGGAAAAAAAACCCCGAAGAAACAGACATTAAGCCTTGAATGTTAATTATTTTTTGTTGTTTTCATCACATATCATATGGATTTCTACTACTTCTTTCTGCCACTGACTTCCATTTCTAGAAACACCTCACAACAACGCCTCCAGCTCGCAAGACCACGATGGGAGAAGACAACCAACCTCAATCTGCTGAATGGCCTCTTCCCGTTGACGGATGGCCTCCAGATCCTCCTCCGTGATTTCCGAGAGCAAGGCTTGATCCTGGTTCTGGTTCTGCCATGTGCTGTCTCCCCCGTTAAAGATCTTCTCATCATCAGGTAGGTCGGAGAAGGGGGTCCTAGGGCTCTGCTGAGATGGGAGAATGGAAGGAAAGCAAAAGAAGTGTCAATTTCGTCTGGTTTGGCATAGTCTTCTTTTGGGAAAATAAAATAGTAATAGAATAGATTGCATAAACATTGGTGAAAAGGTGAAGAGGAGAAGAGTAAGGACACACATCAAGTCTTGAAGGAAGCGCTAGGACCTAAGGCCAGGTCTCCTGAGCAACATTTGAACCCCAGCAACCAGCTTCAATTTTCCAACAGTTCTGACAGAACAAAACATTTACATGCATCTGAAAATTGACACATTTACCTTGTTGGTTTTAATTTCCTGCAAATTCTTCTGGAATGAGATACTTTCTCAGCAGACATAAAGCTTATGCATTTGTCTCAAAGACTTTATGATCCAACTTGTAACATTCAACATAAAAAGGGCTGTTATCTTCTCTATTTATGAAATAAACTAAATACAGATGAAAAAAGGGAAAATTCTTATAGTAACGTGACTGCTTAATCATCAGTTTGAGCCACTCACAGTTTCATGTTATTTACTCTGTGGAGCTGACTGGATTTCTCTGATACATCAGATATCATTTTATAGGTAGCTGGATGTTCATCCCGCCTTTGGGAGCTGTGATTATATTCAGATCCAGACTGAAAGAGTTTGTTCATGATCCAGCTGCATCTACACTGCAGGTAGGGGAAGAGGTTTAACAAGTTATTCTTTTCATCCCAGCCTAAAGAGATGTTAGATTCAGTCTAGACTGGACTCAGGGAATGAACTGACACGAGGTTGGTATGGACAATGAGAAGGCTGAGCTCAAGTCCTAAGCTAATAAAGACTCCAGTTTTACAACTACGAGAGTATTTCACTTCAAACAATGCACACGATCCTTTAAACTGGCCTTGAGCTGAACTCTGACACCTAATCAATAGTTACAATGGAAAAACAATCCGAGTGCTTCCGACGCTCTGAAGCTGGAAGAAGAAACGGCAGTTGCTACAGCACGTTCTTGACCTGGACGTTCCCAAAGTCCCTGAAAGCTACAGGAGAAAACAAGCTCAAAGATTCAGGGCGATGTTCAGTTCTGTGAATCTGGGCTTATCTGAAGCACAAACACCGGGGCTTTCTGATGAGTTGAGCCTGACAAATGAAGGCCAGTGTATAAGTTTCCAAAGATATTAGATGCTCTGAATTCCCACAAGGTGAAGAGGAAGCAAGGCCATCGAGCAGCTTACTGGATGGGCACAGAAGGACTGGAAGAACTGGAAGAACTGGGAGGACTGGACTGGAAGTTCAATGGAAATGATGCCAAATCACCACGACAAGAAGACTAACCAAGCATGAGGGAGGCAGGGGAATAAGAAAAAATAAAAATAAATTTAAAAGGTGACTTACAATGTGTTTTACTTCTTGCTTGTTTGCTTAGAGATCTGTCTTGGAGGAACTGTGAGGGAGGCATAGACTAAATTTACTTAATGTCTTTAGTTTCTCTTTATTGAGACATTGTCTATATCCGTAATAACTATATCACTATTCTTGAGGAAGAATATAATTTTCTTGCCGCTATTCTTGTGTTTGCCTTTAAACCAGTAAATATCCTGACTTTGTTTGACTTGAAATCCAAGTCGTCACTCCTCATTTTTCTTGAGATTGAAGCTCACTCTTACAGTCACATCTAGAAACACTAGCTGGCTAGATTTTGAACTCTTTGACTCTTTTTTAATTATTTTAAAAGTGTATACTTTATTCATTTCGAATCTAATGAACTTGGGCATTTGCCTAACTCTAGACTTTGCCTAACAAAAGTGATTCATTATTATTATCGTCATTATCCCGTTGCAGACAAAAACAAATTTTACAGTGTGATGAAGGAAGTGGGGTGATGGAAGAAGTAGAGGCATTCAGAAAAAATCAGCAGTAAACAGCCAAGTACCTTTCCAAAATATAAATAGAAGATAAAAAACTTTGACATTAATGTCTTTGTTTCACCTTCTGCTTCCCTGGGATCTGTTATCTGTAGAGAAAGGGGGTGTTACAGGAAAGAAATAATCATTTAATACTAGGTTAAAAATCCATTTACACTTTAAAAGACACATTTTAATAGGATTAAAATACTCTGGGGGTGTTTTATTCACTAATTATTACATGCCTTGGACACTAACTTATCTGGTAGAGTGTTTCACTGCCAAAAGCATATATTAATGGACTCAACAACAACAAAAAACCCTTGGAGTGTTCTAATGCTTCATTTACAGTGACAGAGGTGTCCTCTCATCTTCACCAGTGTTCACCCTTTGAAGATGCAGGAAAACAGTGATTTAATTTCTTGTACTATGGTCAAGCCAAGGACGTTGTGCCATGGACCAAAATGCAAGCGAATGGACAGTTAAAGTCGTGCTTTGCTACGCAGATACGCATTTCAGTGGGATATAACAAATTTACAAGTCATCGAACATTTTCTGTTCTGATGTGGGAGCACAAGATTAACAGAAGAACCAGCAGTACAGCCACCAACTCATCAAATTATATTAGTCAATGTAATACCACAGCTGTATCACAAATATGCTTGATCTTAGCCTGTGTCAACTCTATTAGTCATCCCCAATTGTTGGTCCTGGTATCTTTAAATAGCAATCCCCCCAGAAAAAAAAAATAAAATAAAATAATCCAGATAATGCAATGCAAGTGATGCTGCTCAGCCATCTTTTACAAAAGCCGGCTACTCATGTATTTAAATAGATAATGGTCTAGACGCAGATGTTTTTTCTCTAAACAAAGTAGTGGCTTAAGTTAATTTCAGAGCTGCTGAAGGCAATTATGTGTGTTTGTATCCCTAACATCTTTTGAGAAAATCCAACTATGGCTGCTGAATGAGTGAGTAAATAAGGAAATAAGATGATGCACGGGGGCTGAAATTTCCTTCCAGACATAAAAATGGCTCCATACTAACTTTAAATACAGTCACAATGACTTATTATCAGGATACATACAATGGCTGGCTGTGCTAACAAATTAAAAGTGATTTTGTGCTTGTCGATGGTACAGATCCCCTAATTTCTGTGATTTTGTGATTAAATCCTAGATGCAAAAGTGTGAAGCAATCTAGTGACTTTGAATACTTCTGACTGAGCTTGCTTTATCACTGGTCTTCCTTCCCTTGAGTTGTGCCCATTGCCATGTCTAACAAAATATATTATTTACAGCAAGAAAAGATATAACAAAGGGCACTCAATGAGCCACCACAGATAAAGTTCCTTTTCCCAATGCACTGCAAGGGGCCATAACTCACTATACAGGCGTTTCTACTTTGAATTTGATTTAGTGCCGAATTTTATACCCTGTGAATCTCCGCGTAATTTTCTGTTGGATTTCCTTTCATAAATTGTTAATTGGATATGCTTGAAGTTGTTCTTTTGTTGCAATTTGCCTGTGGCAGATTTTTGTCAAGATGTATCTATAAACCAAACTCTGCCTGTGAAAAAAAAAATATAATGATAGGAGAGGAAAAGTTGAGTATATCTGATATGCCCAGTAGTTCTTTTAAAACTAAATTCTTAGGACTAGAGGGTCATGCTATGCTGTTATTCATCATATCTGAAAAATTATGCTCAGGCACAACATTTTTTTCCTGTTGGATAAAATCTTTTCACTAGGATAAAATCGTTGCTGCTTACGACTACATTTTTTTATCAGATTTATTCTACCAATGGGGAGATGCTATATGCAGCTGCTGACAGAGAAGAGGGAAAAAAAATAAAAATAAAAAGGTTTTATCTGGGTGATGATAACTTCTGCCAGCATCTGTACTTTATCAGCAGTAAAATCTTTGCGTCAGAAGGTGCATGGCTGAGACCCCTCTAAAAATGACCCCCTCCCAGCCCTGAGCATCGCTCCCCAGTTGTGTATTGGAAGGCCCAGAGGAGAACCATTAACACACATTTTTTTTTCCTCCTTGTACACAGCAATACCATTAATTTTACAACCTACATCACATAAAATCACCAGGCAAGGGACTGAAATGACCTTTCCTCTTGTACCCACATGGTCTTTATTCTGCCCAGAAGCAGAAATCTAACGTGAACCCCACCTAATATAACATCAACCAGCCTTCACGGTTTGTCTAGAGAGTTAGGGAATCTCCTGTTGGAGTGAGATGTGTGCTGGTACCATCTCAGTCCTGCAGCTCCCTTTTACACTTCTAACTTTAACAATGCCATTTCTGATTACTCATTATAAGATCGGTCCCTCATCAGAAATAAAGGACACAAAATGTTGACTGGAGATGGATGAGAAATGGCTCTTACTGCCAGTGAAACGTTCAGCGATTTCAAAGGAAAATTTATTTTCCACACCTCATCAGTCCTGAAGATACAGACAAAAATTATAAGACACAGGGAGATACACACATACACTCCCTCCAGCTCAGGTTAGCTACAAGTTAGATAATTAAGGTGTCCAACATCAGCTGCAATGAGATATTCTTCTCACAATCTCTCCAAAAAGAACTGTAACATTTGTCGTAAATAATTTAACATTAATTGGAGCTGGATTTACAGGCTTCATCCACCAGATGAATGACACATGACAGAGACAGGAGGTTGAAGGACTAAGGAAGACATTCATATACTTGTACCTTCAACTCTGCGTGAAAGGCAGTTGAAGAGGAGATTTAATCGAGCTCAGTGCCTGAAATTAGGCAACACGAACCCCTTTCTACGCCATCTCCATCCATTCCAACTTCAACTAGGAGTTGCGTACTGGAAAGCAGGATTTAATTTCTGACTGTGTACGAAGACATGGGAAGAGTATACGAATGGAGTATTTTAGGACCAATGTGACAGAGCTGCTGGTACCATGAAGATGGGTCTCATAACTGAACTGAAAATCTAATTCTGGAGAATAAGAAGGAACACAAGTCAATTTTTTCTGACTGCTTTTCCATTCATACGCACATTTCAAGCAGTCGGAGCTGTTCTTATCACCACCTGGTCGCAAGACACTCGAGACAAAAGCCATATCCCTTATTCTAGATCATCCTGTGAGGTCTTGGAGTCAGCCTGGCTCTATTACACAGCACCATTTCTCTTAGCTCAAAACCAGCCCATACCAGAAAATAATCTGCTTTTGAAATGCACATCACAGCTCACAAAAGCACTGGTTACCTTCAAGTTCATATGAGCACGGGTAAAAGGAGACTCAATCACCTAAGCTAATTTTGCCCTACGTTGTCTCGAGGAATTCATTCGCAACCATGAAAATAGAGTATTTTAGAGGTCTTACATGACCCAGGTAGTAAACCAAGGAAAGGTGCTCTGTCTTTTCCAACCTCAAGAAGCCTCCTGAACCTCTAGCAGGGATATGGCCAGTAATCAACACACCTCCTGCAAACTAGCACATCTCCTTGGGTAACATTTTGGCTCCGGCTTTCGTACAAAATGCAAATGCAGAGATGTTTATCTCTTGTTTTATGGTATGTATAGACACATAAACAGCCAGGCTACACTTTACGAGGATTTCCTATTCTCACTAGCATCCAGGCTTAGAGATTCACATTTTATCGCATGTAGAATAATGAGGCTGGAGTGCCTGCATTAAAGATCAATAAAATACTTTGCATGGAGGGCCACTGTGCAGAATGCCGCTGTATTACGCTGACACATTTTTAACAGCACGTTGGCACCGAAAGCTGTCCGAGACAAAAATGGCACAAATCTGCCCGTTTGGCCTGCCTATCTACAATGTACAGCTAGGTTAAGACGACAGATAAATCGGATTAGATGATTTTTTTCTCAAGCCACCCTTCCAAAACAACTAACCTTGCAGACTATATGAGATTTAGAGCTGTATCTCGCCAAGCAAAAGCCCAAAGCAATTACAGGTAGAAAGGCCTCAGGCAGGCACAGAACAAGCAGCCTGGGACTTCTAAATCTTTTAGAGGAGTGAAATAGTGATATTACAACTTTGCATTATCTTTTGCACAGAAGATCGCAGCAGCGATTGGAAATCTGAGCCCTGTTATCACGCGAGAGGAGGTTCCCAAAACAACGGGGGAAGAAACACAACCACAAATTAACCATTGCTTGCTCTTCCCCTTCACTCCAACATGGGCACATTTAAAACTACTGCAACAACTTGCAAGCGTTTCAATCTTTCTTGCATGCATCGCTAACACATGCAAATACAGAAATGCATTCAGCATTTTCTTCAAGTTATGTAAATGTGATTACTCGGCACCAATGTAGCATGAGAAAAAAAAACCATCATGGGGAAATCAGCACAAACGGAAGGGTTGAAGTGCATTTTTATTTAAATTAACTAGAATCTCTTGTGAGTTTCTGTCTTCACTCTTGATCAAGTTATTTACTTTTGAATGATGTGAACTTGCAATTGGGCAAGAAAATCACCATTTCTACCAGCTTCCTGCTATGGAATCTGCAAGAAATTACTAGTTTTAGGGAAAAAATGTAATAGCAGAAACTATTTTGCTAGTTCACCTTTCAGCACTTATAAATTTAATCATTCAAGTCTCTGCAGTCATGAAGACTAAGAAAATCCATTTAGTTTTCTGGAACTAGAAGAGACTTAGTAACAGTGCACTGAGTTCATACCTCCTACTGTTTTCTTCTTCTTTATTTTTCCTTCAAGACTTTATTACTTCGCCAAATTCATTCTGAGCAATCCTGACCTCATCACCTAGGGCTGCTCTAGTTCAGAGTCGATCTTACTGTACTCAGGGTGAGAGAATTAAATGACACGTCTGTGGTAGATGAAGAAAAAGAAAATAAGCCAGGGGCCTGAGGTTTAGCTCTCTGATAACCAACGTGCTTTTAACAAGTGCAGCATATTTTCACCCCAAGGTGAAGACCAAATTTAGGAGGAATGGCGTTCCTACCAGGCTTAGGTGGTGGGGCTGACAATGATATTTTGCTCACGGAGATCATCAGCTTCCAGGGTGAACTTCGGCTGATCATGAGGGCTACATTTTGTTGTGTGTTATCACCCTGAAAAATTCTTAGAGATGCCCCTTAAGAGAAGGAAGGGGCAGTTTGTCCTGTTCTTATTTCCAGTCCTCCTTTCCTTTCCTTTCCTTTCCTTTCCTTTCCTTTCCTTTCCTTTCCTTTCCTTTCCTTTCCTTTCCTTTCCTTTCCTTTCCTTTCCTTTCCTTTCCTTTCCTTTCCTACATTTGGAGACTTTATCTTCCATGCGAATAGATGGTCCCATGGGGATGTGAGCAAAATAAAACAGCAACAGTGAAGGGCAGTATAAATTTCCTCTCTCTGTCATCTGGCATCCTTTTCTTTTCAAACCCACCATTGAATGACTTAAGTCTGATCACACATGTCTAAACCCATCCTTCTCAAAGCCACCACCAGCTTCGAGTGGCATCTCTCCACATGCAAAGCAAGTGGATAAACCCTCCTTTAACACAGAGGAGAGCACTCGCTGGTATTTTCACAGCATCGCATCACATTCCTAAAGATGTTCCTGCCTTTTTTTCCTAGCTGTGTGAATTATATTCTCGTATTTCTCCGTCTCTTCAATGGCCCTGCTGCTGGCACGGTGTTTTGGCTGGTGCTGCTGGCTGGGAACTGCACTCTACAGCATCCCCGGATCCTGATGCGAAGCAGAAAACTCCCCTGCTTGCAACTCCCTCGCCAAACACCTGAAGCAACCAGCTATTGCTTAAATGGACCACGCTCGCAAGAGCTCACAGATACACCAAGGCCATCTAGAAAAAGGACCATGCTGTCTGTGCATCCCAATGTGCCGCACAGCTGGGTCCTACTGGAAACTCAGAGAAGGAGGAGAGTGAGTCACTGGCTCACTCATTAACACCCATCTAATGAGAAAAAAAAAAAAAAAAGTGAAAAGTCTTTTTTCCTGGGTTCACATAGAAGCAAGAGCCAAATTCATCTTGATATCCCACAGCAGAGACAACGCCTTGCATGGGCACAGTGCCACTCCAGAGCGTGGAACAGCGGAAAAGTAGGAAGATGCTGGAAATAAATTTAAAAAAAAAAACAACGTATTTTTCAAGAAATCAACACCTTTTGTGTTACATGGAAAACATAAAACCAGGCAGATCTTAGGAGCTGCTATGTAGAATGCAGAATTTGAATCTGCTCATTAATGGCAAAACCAGAGTAAATTTTTATGCCAGGTACTTGAGAGAAGAGTCACTCTTGTTAATCCTCATCTACTTCTCAGGGTTTTTTTGAGTGCTCAAACACTTATTCTTTTTTCAGAAACACGGTTGACTCCCATAAAACCTCTTTGGCATCAATCTTTTAATCTCTTTTAGTGACCGGCCTTTGGCAGGATTTCAGTGGACCGCTCAGTGTCCAAGCGAATGTTCACAGACTCGTATCAAGAACATTGTCATTTACTGACTGCTCTACAAAACAATGGCCCATTTCGCAACCCCAGTACTGTCTGTGTTCGCAGCACTTCAGACGGTGACCAAAAGCTTGATCCCAAATTAGGACAAAAATCAGAGGGAGCTTTTCACCACCTCTTTGGAGGAGCTTCGCTGGGCCTTTGTCAGGGTGGATGGTCAGTTGATGGGGATGGGGATGGAGAGACAAGGCAGGAGTCCTGCCTCTTTGTGAGTCCAACTTTATGGGAGAGAAGGAGAAAATGGGGACTGAGCTTGGAGCAGAAGAATTCCGGCTGGACATGAGGACGAAATTTTTTATAATGAGGGTGGTAAAACACTGGCCCAGTTGCCCAGCGAGGTGGTGGATGAACCATCCCTGGAGATATCCCAGGCCAGGCTGGACGGGGCTCTGAGCAACCGGAGCTGGTGAAGATGTCCCTGCTCATGGCGGGGGTGGCACTGGGTGACCTTTGAAGGTCCCTTCCAACCCAAACGATTCTATGATTCCATGAATGGGACACCACCTGTTCACCCCACCACAGCTCCTGGCACCACCCATGGTGGTGAATAATGCCAACATTGCACTGAGAAAACAGCAAGAAGCTGCAGCACAGAAATCACTGTCTCTGCACTGGCACCACAGCAATGTCTCCGCAGGCAAACATAACGTATTTTCCCCTACGGGTTTTTCTCAGCAGACTTGTATTACTCATTGGATTTCACCACAAGGCATCAAGACATAAATGGTCTGTCTTCTATCACAGAGGATGCTCAGTCCTTTGCTCCAGTTCATGAAAATTTTTCAATTTTTTTTTTCTGGGGACTAACTCAGAACAAAATAAGGAGGTTATCACAGGCTGGTAACTTGAAAACATAAAGTCAAAGCTATTTACTCAAAATAATCAAGCAAAAGAGTCAAAGCCAGGCAGAGTCCGTCTGGGTAATTAACTGTTGACTCTCATGTGGCATCTTCACCTGAGAAAGCAACCTCTTGACAGAGATAAAACTAAGTCATTGGGGCCTAGGGCAGGATTTGTCCCATCCAAAATAGCCACTCCAAGCAAGGATGAAGGCAGCAACATGGCACAACATCAGCAGAGAAACCAAACAGGTCAAAACCACAAGTTGGGAAAGTGTCTTTGACAGACCCTTCACATGTGCACAGCAACGATGGGAGAAGAGGGAACAAAAGTTCCTCAATGCCATGTAAACCTGCTTTTCTTTGCTTGGTTGTTGTTGGTTTTTGTTTGGTTGTTGGTTTTTTTGGGTTTTTTTTTGTGAGGTTTTTGTGTGTTTTTTTGTTAGCTTGTTTTGTTTTGTTTTAATTTACCTGTAAATAGGCTACAATAAAGCCTATTGATCCAAGTCTGATTGCAGGCAGCTGCTTGTCAGGAATTACACTAATACTATGCAAAAAACCTTAATTGTTTTTCTTCAGGACATTTTTGGTTTTAATTAAAATACAAACAAAGGTAATAAAAATGTTAAAAAGGATACAAAATTATGGACACCTGCAGTGAAATAAGAGACATCAGCTGAATCAAAATGAAAATAAGGGAGCTCTAATTTGGAACTATCTACCAGAGCTGCTACACAACAGGCTGTCACCGATCAGCAACATGATCTGTGGTCAACCTCTGGTGAACCCATTCGCAAGAGCCAGACAGCATGTAGAGGTCTCACCTTGGCTTCTCTTTTCAACAGGTTGGATGAAAACTTTCTGTCTCTAATTAGGGAGACCTAATTAGACTGAGCTTCCTGACCAAAACTGACCAGAACTGAAGCTGTCACGAGCATCTCAAATAAAAGGAGATTTAGGAAAGCAAAGATACCATGAAGATGATGGAGGAATTAATTGTTAACAAATATATTTTACATCACATTTTACCTTTACATCAACAAACATATTTATCAGAGAATCATAGAATCATTTCAGTTGGAAGAGATTCTCAGGATCATTGAGTCCAACCAACCATGACCGAACTCTAGCACTAACCCATGTCCCTAAGAACCTCGTCTAAATGCCTTTTAAACCCCTCCAGGGATGGTGACTCCACCACTGCCCTGGGCAGCCTGTTCCAATGCCTGACAACCCTTCCCATGAAGATTTTTTTTTCTAATATCCAATCTAAACCTCCCCTGGTGCAACTTGAGGCCATTTCCTCTCATCCTATCACTTGCTACTTGGCGAAGAGACCAACATGCTACATGCTAATTATGTTGGCCTACTTCCCAAGAGAAGTAGTATTGAAGATTTGCTTGTTTTTTTTCTAGGATCCTTTTTTTAGATTATTTAACAAAAGATATATCCAGGCAAGTGATCCTGGCATGGAGCTTTTGTGCAAGTCCCTTATCCCACAACATCATTATATATATGCAGGTGACCTTAAGAAAAATTGGACTGACGTTTCTCCACTGATTTTGCTAGAGATGGACTAGGGAGCAATCACAAACCCCATCCTGGCAGGAAAGCCATGAAAACAATCCCAGCACAGCTTGAGTGGGTTGTGTTTTCAGCCAGCTCAGCTGGATCTGGAAGAACACATCTGTCTACACTTATTATAGAGGTTCTGCTCTTCCTCTTGGGCCAAGAAAATAACCAAGGCCAGGAAAGCACAGTCTTTATGGGCTTTTCCTTAAACTTATAAAATGAAATAAGGCTTTAGCAAGACCAAGCAGCTTTTTTCCAATGTTACTTGCTGTTTCTGTGTGTTGCAATAAACAATTGCTTAGGGAGCAAGTTCCTTGGTCTTTCTTAAGTGACACATCTGCTTGAGCCAACAAGGGGTGTGCTGAATGTATATAACCTAACAAAACAAAATTTGTTTTGTTATCTCCCTAAACTTCCTACCAACTTCTTTTTCCTTTTTTTTTTCCCTTCCCTTACCTCCAAACATAAGTTGTTCCAGCTCATGGGAGGCAATCATCCAATTGTCAATGCTGGGAGGAAAGGAAGATACTTGGAAATAAGTATTTGATTCTAGTAGTTATATTCTTAAGTGTTTAATTATAGCACAGCACTGCATAGCAGAGCCTATTAAAATAGTTTTTTTTGCAGTCAAAAGGTCTGTGGTATTTGTTCCTAAAGAAATAGAGAACAAATTTTCAACTGAATTAATGAAATGGTTGCTATCCCTCTAAGAGTGCTTCCTCTAAAGCCCAGAAATATCAACGAGGACTTTCCCAGTGGCCATTCCTCCTACCTGTCCTAAAACATCCACACAAGAGGGGATGAGTCTGTTGTTTTCCCCTGACCAGCGACAGTCCCTGTCGAACACAGTCTATCCTCCCAAACCTGTAAATAACCTTAAAAAAAATAGGTTCAACCGAAGGGAATTAAATGCTTGCCCTGATTTCTGTGTGCTGTGACAGCAAGGAGTGACACAGATCTGAGGACACTGTTTTACTGGAAATATTTAACAACTAGTCCACCCTACTTTGAGGATACAAGCTTCAACCTTGAGAAAAATGAAGAGTGACAACTTGGATTTCAAGTCAAACGAAGTCAGGATATTTACTGGTTTAAAGGCAAACACAAGAACAGCGGCAAGAAAATGATATTCTTCCTCAAGAATAGTGATATAGTTATTACAGATATAGACAATGTCTCAATAAAGAGAAACTAAAGGTATTAAGTAAATTTAGTCACAGAAGCGTATTTGTGGCCAAAAAGTGAAATAATGAAAATGGGAAATGTAAACTTTGCCAAAGCGAACAAAATCTTATTTCTGAATTAGTTTGTCTGGGGAGAATTACATGGGAAGAATTTGGCGGTTTGCTAATTTAACCTGTATGAGTTCTTTATAGGGCAAGATGAAGTTGAATTTAACCTTCCAAACAGTGACAAGAAGTAAGAAGTGCCAGCAAAGGAAAGCAATGCAGAGCAGCTTTATTATCCTCATGCGTCCGTGCTGTCTCTGTGATATACGTTTGCAGAGATGTTAACCTTTCCTGAGCTCAAGCGTTCAGTCCCATACCACACAATTAACATACAGGCTTGATAAAGGCTTTCGTGAGGATTGAGAAGCTACCTAAAACGTTTGCAAAATAAAACATTCAGGGAAAGGATTAAGATTAAAAATTGCTGAAAGGTTTTCAGCTCAGCGCCTCCGGAACACGGCATGTAACAAAATTGTCCAAAATCGGTGCATTTTTCCAGTGAACACCAAGATTATGTCTTGACTGTGTCAGAGGCAGGAGAGGCCACAGATAAATATTCAGATAATTTCTGCCACACGTTTTTATTGGAGCATTATTGCTGTTTATTTTACTCATGTTTTAACTGTGCTATTGACTTTCCAAACCGATGGAGCATTAACCATTCACACAACTGTTCTTTATTAGCTTTAGCACTTAACCTACATGTTTCTTTCCTAACACGAGGTCATTATGACTTCTATCATTTAACTCAGTGAATAATTCAAAACTGATCTTCATTTATTTTTTTCACCTTGAAAGTATTTATAGAGTCTAATCATGTCTCTATTGATACTTTCTTCTAGACTACTTAATTTAGCTCCCTCATTTTCTCATCTGATGTTTATAGACTATTCCTCATTATTCTACTCGCCCTGTTTGTATTCTTTTTTACTCTCTCTGTATATACCAACACCCTTCTCAAGCCATTAACTCCAAGACTTCATTTCTTGTGCCATAAAAATGGATTTCGGCTGGAAAGTTTCATCCAAACATGGATGAAAAATACTGTCACATGTTAAAGTCTGCTCTGCAAACTGCTGTATGGGCCTTTGGTTGGATGGTTGATTGGTTTCCTCTCGGTAATTTTCCTAACGACTCGACCTAGTCTCCAAGGGCTCAAATCTGGATACTTTCCACTCCTACGGTAATAAAGGAGAAATGAACTGATTCTGCAAGGCTAGGACATACTCACTGAATTAAAATAATATTTCACTCCCCAAAATAGAACTCTGGCTCCAAAACCAAGCTAGAATAGGATATTCTCTGTAGAAAGACAACAACTTTCTGCTATTCCTGGATTACACTTCAAGCTTCTTAATGCCTAATGAAATAACTACTTATTACTCAAAATGTTCTCTTTTTTCTACTTTTTTTGGCAAATCAGGACCTACAGCCTCAGCAATGACCTGCTTCAGGTCATCCAGCACATATGTGCATGCAGTCGCACACTGTATTTTCTAATATATAACATATTGCTCCTTGCTGTGTGTGTGGAGATGAGCTTTTTATCACATAACCTAAGACTCTGCCCTGCACAAGAGGCTCCCCACTAACATGTGTGTGTGTGCTCACGGGTGCAGGCACCCACCCATTGGCACTGTCCTCTCTCTCTGTCCAAGGAGCCACTAATATTTGGGGGACAAAGGGACCACAGCAAACCGCAGGAAGGGTGTTCACAGGGAATTTATGTTCCTCTTCCCCCGTCTACTCAAAACAGCAAAGAGGGCTTCTTCAGACGGGCAATTCAACCCAACAAACGTATGCCCTTACTTAATATTTTTTCCTTTTCTCCACTTTCTAAGGAGCTATACATCGCTAATAGAACCAAGGAGCTATACGCTATTAACAGTTACTTAGAGTTACATGTCAGTTTGTCCCATCAGACATCAAGTGTTCCATTCAGTGCAGTGTGAGAAAGAGGGATAAATTAGGCAGATGCTGATTCAGGACTGGAGGTACAGGCGTGTTGGTGGGATCCCTCTTAACTAACGTGAGAGGTTCGTACAGCAGATATCTTTGTCTGAACTCATCAGCAAAATTGAACTGCCAGAAATCCACCTCATCAAGGTTTACATACAGATACTGGAAGTACTGACCTCCAAGATCCTTATTAAGACTCCCATTATATTCAGTGGTCAATAAAGTCAATGGAGATAAGAGCCCTGTTCTCCAGATTAAAGAGATTGACAGCTACTTAACATGAGATTGTGTTGTGAACTATAAAGGGAGCCTTGAATGTCAGGCTCAGCAGACACCTGCACTTCACATGTCCAGGTGGGGAGGAGGGAGACTATGGAAAAAAAGAACAAACTAAATAGAACAAGACAAAAAATCCCACCAAGCCCTCCCCAGAATATATATATGTATATATATACACACATATATGTATATATATTTTTTTTCTCTAGAGAACAATCCATCCTATTTAGCTCAGATGACTACACTAAAACGTGTCTATTACTTTCAACTGACTGTAGCAAGAGTCCCGTTGCCTTGAGAGGTAGAAATCTATACTGTGGAATAACTCACAGAGATTCCTTGGCTATGCATGGTTTGAGTTCCCACTAGATTTATCGTGTACCAGATGCAGACAGTCAGGTAAGACAGATCTGGGGTTGTGCCTGGATTCCTTCTTCATAGAGAACTCCTGTTCTCCCCCACATGGCACATTTAAGAGGAGAAAACTGTTTGCAATTATCTGGTCAGCATAACAAAGAAAGGACAAAACCACCACTGCTTTACCGATATGTGGTTTGTTTTTCCGCGTTTCACAAGGAATGACCTTCTATCTCACCACACAGAAGGCTGAACCATATGAAACGCTGAATTTCTTTTGACAAGTTTCCTCCAGCTGGTGAGATCTGGAGGCAACCAGCATCTCCCCCACAGACCAGGTCCTTAATAATACCATGAGGATATGAAGTGATCTAAGCTATGTATTCACACTGTGTGAGATCACACTGCATCACACAACTTTGATAGATGCCTCTGCTATTTGCTCATCCTTAAGGAGCAATGACCCGAACATTAGCATGTCTAGTAAATTGTTCTAATGTGTGGTGAAAGGGGACTAATGGATACAGTAATTGATTGTTTGATGGATAGCTGGGGAGCTCTTTGATTATGAGTTTTTGCTACGGTCCAAGACATTTTCATTCTCCAGTTAACCCAGAGCTGATTGCTCGCATGAATTATCTCCTTCTCTGCCTGCAAATATCATTCTCTTAATAAATATTTCATTAGAAACAAACCGGTGGTGGGGAGAGAGGGGAAAGCAGATGCTCAGTGCTGTTTCTTTCAAAGATGTTACAGAGTCTACGGAACAGACACAGAGATTATCCACGAAACGCGCTCAGGTCAGACAAGAATTATTTGCTTCTCCAGGATTTAGCGCTCAGAACAACGCAAGAGGGAGGAAGAAGCCTGAAGGTCAATTTAAATCAATCAGTGGAGGGCAAATATGGACCAAAAAGGATGTACTGCAGCGGGGAAGCCACAGTTTTTAAGTTGGCTTCCTCACAAATTCTACCTTCATCTCTCCCAAGATCCAGACTGAACTTTCGTGTTACACCAAGGGGAGACCCTGACCAAGAAGAAGAGTATCAGCAAGAAAACGAGAACTATAATTCCTGGGGTTTAGTTGCTAAGGATTGAATTTTGGCCCTAGTGAAGCTTATGGCAAAATTCTCATGGATATCATAGAATCACAGAATCATTTTGGTTGGAAGAGACCCTTAATATCATTGAGTCCAACCATAACCTGTAATAACTCACATTTGATTATTTATCTTTCCATGATGAGTCCTCAAAAGTTATTTATTAGCTCTGTTTAGCTTTATGATAGTCAACTGTTTATTCAAAACACCTATGCTGAACCTGTTGGTTTCATTTCATCTGGTTACTTTTTAGCGTGACATAGAATTGTACTTTTTGAGTAACAAAGTTTGCTACCCTCCTCTCCAAATAGGCAAACGCTGTTCTCCTAAAGGACACTGTACAAACTAGGAAACAGCAGAATCAATGAAAAACAGACTCTATTTTGCCATTCAAACTCACAACTCCTGTTTTACATCCCTTCAAATTTTCAAATCTGAAGAGAGCCATATTTGCAGAGAACACTTTGGACCTCTATCGAGGAGAAGAACTCTATAAACTTGATTCAGAAATATTTTGCTACAACACAGAATGGAGCCACTACACAAGCTAATTCCGATTCACTTCAGTGTCACACACTTAATATGCTGAAAACTGCTGCAGTTTTAAAATCTTCTTTTATTGAAAAATTGTTGATGAGCAAAATACATAATGTTCCCTATTACTCTCCACCCTGTGTATATCCCCTGGGCATTGAGACATTCTTATCTTGTTTTCTTAGCTGTTCCTCGAGAATATTTGTATTGTTAGACTCACAATAGGTATCATTATGTCAATAGGCACAATTTAAACATTAATAGTATGCTTATGGGTAGAAATGTAGCTGGTTGTATCACATGTTATAAAAGGGTACACATGTCAAAGAAATGGCCTCAGTGATCTTCACTCTTGCCAAAACTGCTACAGAGGGGAATGATATAAGCAACAGAAGGGGGAGAAGGAGAGAAAGTGACAGAGGAAGAGACACAAGCAACCAAAAAGAGAGCTGGGATGAGCAAGAGTGAATGAAGAACATGGGACATACTCAGAAATGGGGGAGAGTGGGACAAAGAGGAGAGGAAAGAAAGCACAGAAATGAACTGAAAGGAAGCCAGGGCAGATCAAGGATGCTTCCAAAATGCAAAGATCTCCCACTAACAGAATCATAGAATCACAGAATGGTTTGGGTTGGAAGGGACCTTCAAAGGTCACCCAGCGCCACCCCTGCCATGAGCAGGGACATCTTCACCAGCTCAGGTTGCTCAGAGCCCCGCCCAGCCTGGCCTGGGATGTCTCCAGGGATGGGGCATCCACCACCTCTCTGGGCAACCTGGGCCAAGGTCTCACCTCCCTCAGTGTCAAAAATTTCTTCCCCATGTCTGGCCTGAATCTCCCTCCTTTAGTATAAAACCATCACCCCTTGTCCTATCACAACAGGCCCTGCTAAAAAGTCTGTCCCCATCTTTCTTATTGGCCCCTTTTAAGCACTGAAAGGCCTCAAGAAGGTCTCCCCGGAGCCTTCTCTTCTCCAGCTGAACACCCCAACTCTCTCAGCCTGTCCTCCCAGCAGAGCTGTTCCAGCCTCGGGTCATTTCTGGGGCTCCTCTGGCCCTCTCCAGCAGGTCCATGTGTGTCCTGTGCTGAGGACCCAGAGCTGGACACAGGACTCCAGGTGCGGTCTCACCAAGGTAAGACAGAGTCTTAGACAGGACCATCTGCAGATCTTCCTCACAGTGAATGAAACCCTCAGTAGTGCTGACATATTTCAGAAAGAAGGATGGGAAAAGGAAGGCAGAGAATCTTTCCAAAGCCAGTGTAGTCATTACGGAAGCCAATACATTACCGTTGTTTCTCCTTAGTTACCATAAGCAAGACAACAACTGGGACATAAAGTCCACAGTGGTTGAGCAACCAATCCCACTTATAGACAGAAATTTCTGTTTTCTCCTGGAGAAGTGTTTGCCACTAATTTCTGAAGATTAACCAACACCTTGCACAACTTCTGGAAAGGAAGCTTTCTTACCACAAGACAAGAGGGACTTGTAGCAGTAGAGATTTTTTTTAAAAGGGTAAAAGAAAAGAATTGGAAAAATTCTGTTTCCAGATAAATACTAAGCTCCCTACTAACCTGGGATTAGACTGAGAAAATTGCTGGCAGTTAATGTTGGACATATATTTTCTATACCAAACTGTGGAAGCTGAGTCCATAATATCACTGCATATTTTATCATAATCATCAGGCTGCACACTGACTTTCTCCATGGAAAGTGCTCTACGAACCACTGACTCTGCCTGCAGAGGGAGGTGACACTTTCCATCATCAAAGGAGCATCGATCTGGCTCAGTGTTTTAAAGTCCCTTATGGGTTTATGTTAATATTACCTTTCTGCTGGAGTCTTTCTATTTGCTTCCACCACCCGTGCTTTTACCCCTGCTGCTGCATAGTTCAAACACAGCCGTGCTAATATGTCAAAGCCACATATCTAATCTATACTTTTTTCAGCTATTTTTGGCTCAATGGAAAGGGGATGAGACCAGTCTGATCATAACTAAGAGACAAGCTCTTGAGGTATGTCCTGGGCCAGTCTCCCAAGGATGTTGACATGTGCTCGAATTTTGTAGGAAACAGCATTTGGCTGAGTTTTACAAAAGGCTCTGAGCACCCAAAGTCCCAGGAATTTTTCCAAGAGGAGTCATGTTAGTTCAGTTGTCCTGGATAATGGTCATCATTGATAACTCCATCCTGCTGACCAAAACATGTCTCTTAGATTCTCATGATGACGGTGATACTCTTCTTCTCCAGTCTCACCCTGTCAGTACCAAGTCTGGCACTCCTTCAAAAATGTTGACTTTCTCAGGAAGAAATTTGAGCCCTTCCACCCTGACTTATCCTACATAGGCCCGGTAGGTCTCATGAGTAATGTACCTACACAAAGAGATCTCAGAAAATGCACAGATTGTGCAGGAACATAAATTTTGACTGAACAAGTGATGAATAAAATGCAGAGCAACATCCTCAGATTTTGGGCAAAGAATATATAATCATTCAGTGGTGTTTGTGAAACATGTCAGGCTCTGTCAGGAAGAAGTGTTATAAATAAATGTGAGGTAGATACTTTAATAATGCTATTTCATATACATTCAATAATGAACTTTAATTATTCTTTGGGTTTCTTTCTTCTTTTACTGTAGCAGATGAGTCAAACCCAGATGTGTAACGAAACTGATACTGGCATCACAGCATTTTCTTTAGAGGTGGCTAAAAGAGCTCTGTGGATCTGCTGCCAAATCGTTTCTTCTCCTGTGGGATTTCCTTTGTGCATCTCACCCAGAATTTAATTCTCCCACACATGGCATGAGTAAATCACAGTGCAAGGAATTTTCCTAATGGAAAACATTTTGCAGACAAGCAGTCTTCTCACATCACTTGCCCAACAATGAAGCCAAAGTCATCTTTATCATACTCAGTGAAGCAACCTGCCAAGATGAAATAGTTGCTATGATATGAAAAGAAGTTAATGTATAACTTTGAATTCAGAAGCTATGAAAGCTAATTTAAAGCTTATCAGTAACCTTATCACCAAATATTTGCACCAGAGACCAAGGAGATTGATTTGTTTCCTGCTGTGTTGTTGGGAATTAACAGAGGATATCAAAAGGAAAGCTCAGAGATATTAAATGTAATGATGTTGGATAAATATTGAATACCTCACTCATTCCTTGGGTCTTCCGTAGAAACTCAGGGAAAGGAACAGAGCAATGTGGCACGTCACTGCTTTTGCAAAATGCCTTCGTGTCTATGTCTACAATGACCGAATGATTTCCATGAAGAAGTCATACAAGTCATATGAGAGAAGGCTGAGAGGGTATCCCATCAATATTTATAAATATCTCAAGGGTGGATGTCAAGAGGATGGATCAGACTCCTTTCAGTGGTGCCCAACAATAGGATGAGGGGCAATGGGCACAGACTGAAACACAGGAGGTTCCATCTGAATACGAGGAGAAACTTCTTTCCTTTGAGGTGCCAGAGCCTGGACCAGGCTGCCCAGAGAGGTTGTGGAGTCTCCTTCTCTGGAGACATTCAAACCCACCTGGACACCTTCCTGTGTGATCTGCTCTGGTGACCCTGCTTGAGCAGGTGGGTTGGACTGGATGATCTCCAGAGGTCTCTTCCAACCCCAACCAGTCTGTGATTCTGTGAGATGACTCTCACTGAAACATTTTCCTTCTCCCTTCCATCTTTCCTGCTCTGAAAGGAAGACCAATGGCAACACAACCCCGCTGAAAGCAATGAGATACATTCCTTGGATCCCCATACCATGAAGACACCATGGCCCAGTTCCTCTACTCAAAGACAGGAGCTTTCAAACTCACTGAGGAGTTACCCAAAAGCATCTGAAGTGTCCGGTCTACTCCCAATCCTGTACCTAATACTCCAATGTTAAACACTGGATAAACAAAGCTGCAAAAACACATAAACACTGCAGACTCCTTGCATGTCAAAAGTCTTTGCATTGGACAGCTACCCAACCTTCTTCTCTTTGTACACACCCCCAGACCCATTCATCTCCATTTCCCTCTGTGCATAATGAAAACCAAACCAAGCCAACCACCACAAACAAACAAATACGAACAAACACAAGACATAACAAAGCAGATAACCCATGGCATGGGTTACTCTGGGGACAACCACTTCGTGTTTATAACAGTGATGAAGGCAAATCTGCTGAGCTCAGTGTAACTTGGTGCATGACCTACAATCTCCCTCCTACCTCTGCTTTTTCTGTAAAATGGATCTGGGTTCTTCCCCTTATAGAGTTGAAATATTTTAATTTGCAAAGTGTTTGAGATCTGCAAGGACGCCTACTAAAATTCAGCATTGGAGGTTTCCCCAACTTATGTCCCCACTATTTTATATCAAGTCTTCTATACAATCACCTGTTCGTAAATACAGAAGCCTAATAAAGTATTTCCAAAACCAAAACAAAACAACAAAACAACCACACACAAAAAAACCACCACAAACCTCAATACCACACTTCCGTAAACCTGTCCTTTGGTTGCCAATTTATATTTTGTAATGTTTTCCAGCCTCTTGTAGCTGGGAAGTGGAAGAAGCATCACTGGTGAGCTGTGAGATTCAAGAGGGCAGAAGAGGAGAGTCAAGAAGGCAAAAGGGTGATTAAAGGGATTTTGTGTGAACTCAGGTCTCCACATGAGGGCAATGCCCGTAGGTTTGAAAGTAACAAGCAATTCTCAGAATAGAGAAAGGTTTTATAATGATGGATATCACCAAGCTCCAAATAAAACGCAACTCAAAATAAGCGGGATTGAGGCAGGAAAAGAACACAAATGATATCCCACATGCAAATGATGGGCCTTTGTTAAATAAGAGGTATGAGAGACAAAATGTATAAAACAAAAGGAAAAAAAATGCAGATCCTAAATTCAGCAATTTTAAACAAAAAAATGTGGTTCTCTATAAAGAAAAAAAAAAACTTTACGCTCTACTTTTCTGCAAAACGCTCTCTAATGTCCCACTTTTTTCCCAGTCTGGGACTGTCTGGCAGCTCTGACCAAGCAAGCAGGTGTCCAACATGAGAACATCACTTGGTATCACCATTGCCTGCACACAGAGATGAGCTGGGGTTTCTAATTAACACTAATCAATTTGAACCCATTAAACTCATATAACAGCTGAATAGCGCTACCCCACGCTGCACCCAGCGATATGTCACTACGACTCCCCTTCTCATATATTAGACACACGCTTGTGGTCCCACCAGACCCTAGTGAGGCCTACGCAAGATGCACTGATGGGCAAGGGCTGCTCCCGCATTTGGGGTGCTCTAGGTGAATCTGCTTTAGCAGGTGGGTTGGACTGGATGATCTCCAGAGGTCTCTTCCAACCCCAACCATTCTGTGATTCTGTAAAATAATGTGGATTGGGGAGAAGGAGGTCCCAATAGTCCCCTAGACTCCTCCACAGATGAGCATCAGATGACCCGAGACTAAAAACAGGCAAACTCCCTGATGCTTCCCAGTAGATGTGACCTAAACATAAAATTTCTCCTCCTTAGGAACCAGAAAAATGATACATTATACATACAAAGGCATTAGTATTATACTTATTTCAATTCTATTTAATTTGTATGTTCTACTTGGTAAAGAAAATCTGTAGAAGGTTGTTAATTATTGCACTTTTCTACCACATAATAAGCAGGGACTCTGCCTTTAACAGAAGCATAAAATATCCTATTCTACCCCAACTCGGTACAGATTTTATCCTCATCTTAATGATACTAATTGATAACAAGCACCAACGGTCCCTCAAGCCTTCTCCATGGCTTTTCTCATTTAAGTGCTATAAACCAAGGCTCCTGATTCCGATTAAGCTTGTCCTAAGCCAGCAGATGGCACTCCAAAGTGTGCAGCATCCACAGCTTCCCTCACCCCATCCCCAGCAACTGCTCGAAAAGGTTTTATTTTTCTGTACCTGGCTCTTCAGTGCTTCTTTTTAATCATGCTTGAATATAGGGGTCAAGGAAGTATCTCACACAACAGGGTCATCAAACTTCCCAGTCCTCAGCTTCCAGAAGGGGTCTCTAAATCCTGTTGCACACAAAAAAAACAGCCACGTTCCTGCTCGTTTTCCTTAAATCACCTCACCAATTACAAACTGCTGGGCACAGAGAGGGAGAAAACGCCTTCCTCTCGCACCAGAAATCAGCTGTGCTTGCAAGCAGATGCTTTGATTACTTTTGTTTGCTGGGTTTGGGTTATTTTTTTGGTTTTGTGTGTTTTTTTTTTCTTTTTTTTTTTTTAGAGCAATCATCTGTGTTTTTCAGCACAGCACTACTAAGCTCTTCATACAAACATACTCCTGTACAGAAGAAAGGAAAGAGGAAAGTCCTTCCCAAAGCAAGGAAATCTCCAGATCAACATATTCTGCCATATCAAGTGTAATATTGAGTTAGGAACTATCTTGACATTTCTATTTCATCCAGGAGCTTCCAGGCTTAGCAAAGGTAGAAAATAATACTGATGCTTTTAATTTTAACCAAGCGAAGGATGCAAACCACAACTCACAACAGATCCAGGACTTGCACGCGTTGGAAGCAAGATCTTCACCTTTGCCCAGTGGAAAACTGGGCTCGTGGAAATAAGGTTTTTTTGTCCTATCTCCAGCCAGTTTCTCTATGCAGAAGTATAATCTGTTTTCACAGTTTTCTGAGCCATCATCAGAAAATAAATCCTTTTATTGTTGTTTTTTTTTTTTTTAGTGTAATAACTTATTTTTCTTTTATCATGAGAAATACTGCACTTGTGCAAGGTATCTGAATGATCCAGGTGGGAACGTGACCCACGACAAAAAACCTTCCCTGCTTTACCATTCTCAGCTCCCTTCCAGCATCTGGAGAAGATGAGCACTCAAGCTGACGAGCACAAAAGATGAGATTAAAGCCTCAGCTGTATGGAGCAGGGAAAAAGTCCTCCTGGATAAAACCCATTTGATGCAAGGCTCGCCAGAGTGACCAACAGTCTAATGCTCACCCCAGGGTACTGCATGGTGATAACACAGCTTTAATTTAAGCAGGATTAATGATGGGGACACTGCAAAGTGCTCCTGTGTTTTACTGCAGGGGAACAGTGCGTTGCCTTCTTGTCATCTCGCTGTTGAAATGACAAATTGCCCATTTGAACACCCACAAGAGGAGAATACCTGTGATAGCCTGGCCGCATCACTTCTCCCGGGATTCATCCACGGTTTGCAGGCACGAGAGGCGATGCTGAGCAGGTACCAGCCATGCAATGTTGGGTTTCTCCTGAGAGTAGCAGTGATGAGCAACACTCCCGGCTCAGTCTTTTCATCCACGGAAATCACAGAATATCTCAACTTAGAGGGGACCCATAAAGATCACTGAGGCTCTGGGATGGGTGGAAGATGCTGAAAACTCCCCCAAAACTTGGGCACAGGAACAAAGACCAACCTGACTGTGAGCGGGCACCTAAACACCGACCCTGCTTCTTAGAGAAACTGGCCCCGAGTGACCTAAATTGGCCTCAAGTTGCACCAGGGGCAGTTTAGATTGGATATTAGGAAATATTTCCTATGGAAAGGGTTGTCAGGCATTGGAACAGGCTGCCCAGGGAAGTGGTAGAGCCACCATCCTTGGAGGGGTTGAATAGACACATCGATGAGGTTCTTAGGGACATGGGTCAGTGACAATGTTGGCTTAATGGTTGGACTCAATGATCTTGAGGCTATCTTCCAACCAAAATGATTCTATGATTTTTATTTCATTCCCATTTACGGCAGCATGCCCTGCAAATTTTCGGCAGGGTTCACCTGCGGCACATGTTGTGAACCACCACCTCATTTCAGATTCAGGACAGTCGGACATAGCTGAAGAAGCCTCTTAAACATAAGGGAATATTTGCCACACCAGCGCCTCCTCAAATTGAGAAGTTTGAGAGAGTTATAAGGGAGAACCGCCATCTGTGTTTAGGCGAACACACATTTATTTTATTTATCACACAGACTATTGCCATCAGCTTAAAAATAACTGTTTGAAACATCATCTGCAGCACATGCCTTATCTCACAGATCCTGGTGCACTTTATAAAGAAGCTATATATAAATTACCTCTCCGATATATGTCTAGCTCTATGGTTTAACTCCAAAAGTATTTGAGCAACCTGGGTTATCATTAAAAGTGAAGATGAAACTCCACAACAAAATGAAACATCAGTGGAATCTTCATTTGGCAAAATAACACAAACTTGCATTACAATTTTCAGCTGAGCACCAGAACTAAGTAACACAACAAAGAATCCAAATTATAAGCCGGGTCCTGTTTTCCTGGTGTCTGCTGTAAATCATTAAGAACTGTGATCAAGTGAAAAAGTTTGAGATAGGAAGTCTGTCCTACTATGCCAGGTAGATTTGGGGCTGGTATGTGCAAAAGCTGCAGCATCGCATGGCATTTCATGGATAATACAGAAGACAGGAGAGGTAACAGCACTGCTCTCTGCATAGGAGTGAAAAGGGTTAAATATCTTTCAATTATATGGTGGATATAACATTGGTTATTAAGACCCTGAAAACAAATCAGATGGAGCCTTAGGAAGTTCACTAAATATTACTTTTGTCTTCACTCTGGTGAAGCAAGGGTTAACATATTTCCAAATACATTTTTTTTCGTGGGAAAACACCACTGCCGTTCACATTTAATCACGTGATAAATGCAGCCACCAAAGTGGGTTTAGAAGAATACAATTTCCTTCCTTTCAATAATCCATCTCCGCAGGGGGCTTTACATATATTAAATAACACTGCATTCACTTTGGAGCAAGGTGACACACTCAGTGAGGTTTCCCATTTGTTTCTCCAGTTACTGCACAATCTTTGCCAGGGCAAAAGTCAATTTAGACTCTTGCAATGCAACTTCTGCAAGGTGGGGTTGAAGAAGGGGAGGTGGATGAGGTTATACGAGCATCCCCATCACACCAGTAGGAACCACTTCCAAAACCACCCACTTATATCATCAGGCTCCTGCATAGGAAAACAAAAAATGAATTTATAAGGGAGAAAAGCCACTGATGTACTGTGAACAAAATTCAAGCTTGCAGACTGGTGCAAAGGTTCATTTTTTATAATTATACTCCTGCCATTGCAGGCACACGTGTCCTACAGACCCAGACTACGTTTCGTCAGCTCTGGGATCCTGGCCTGGGTTTGATCTCCTGTCTCGCCGCTGTCAGCACAAATTTGACAGTGATGCCAAGGGCGACCCTCACTGCCCAGAAAAGCTGCGTGCAAGGACGAAACTCAAGGTGAGTATCCATCCAACTGACTACACATGTCACATGTTTATATTGATATCCATATTTACATCTATATTTATATTCATATACAGTACAGATATATTAACATATTAAATTTTATATATATCTCTCTACAGATACGCAGATATATCTACAGGTATGCAGATGTATCTACAGATATACAGATATATCTACAGATATACACACCCACGTCAGCAGTGCCAACCAGGACCATGCAGCAAAGTGCTGCCCACATGCACTGTGCAAAAATCAGTTCTCATGAGAAAACAGGAGACACCTTTCCTTGAGACCACGGCCAGGTCTGGTGCAACAGGTGAGAAAGGTTCTTCCCAAATTCACTGGTGCAGCAATCCTCACCACGAACACCCCTGATTTGGCATGAAGACGTGGGTATTTGCAATATCCCTTAAATTTAGCAGCTGGGAGGAGGAAGGAGCACTGCAACTCTACGGGTAGCTATCACAAGCCATTGGGAAAAATATTTGCAGAGCTGTCTCTGGCTATGGAAGAATAATAATGTGGGTACAAGTTGAGTTATGTTGTCTGTCTGTGCCTCTAGGCACAATATAGATTTTTTTCCTCTACAAAAGCACTCTCTCCCATTAACAAGGCACATTCACGCCAGTGTTTCCTCCCATGACCTCAAATGCCTTCACAGGATCACAGAATGGTTGGGGTTGGAAGGGACCTCTGGAGATCATCCAGTCCAACCCACCTGCTAAAGCAGGTTCACCAGAGCAGATCACACAGGAAGGTGTCCAGGTGGGTTTGAATGTCTCCAGAGAAGGAGACTCCACAACCTCTCTGGGCAGCCTGGTCCAGGGCTCTGGCACCTCAAAGGAAAGAAGTTTCTCCTCATATTCAGATGGAACCTCCTGTGCTTCAGTCTGTGCCCATTGCCCCTCATCCTGTCATTGGGCACCACTGAAAGGAGTCTGGTCCATCCTCTTGACACCCACCCTGGAGATATTGATAAACATTGATGAGATCCCCTCTCAGCTTCTCTTCTTCAGCTGAACAGCCCCAGCTCTCTCAGTCTCTCCTCATATGAAAGATGCTCCAGACCCCTCATCATCTTCATAGCCACTGGACTCCCTCCAGTAATTCCTTGTCCTTCTTAAACTGGGGAGCCCAGAACTGGACCCAGAACTCCAGCTGTGGCCTCACCAGGGCAGAGCAGAGGGGAGGAACAACCTCCCTCGACCTGCTGCTCACACTCCTCCTAACGCACCCCAGGTACTATTGGCCTCTTGGCCACAAGGGCCCATTGCTGGCTCATGGTCAACCTGTTGTCCACCAGAACTCCCAGGTCCTTCTCTGCAGAGCTGCTTTCCAGCAGGTCCACCCCAACCTGTACTGGTTCCTGGGGTTGTTCCTCCCCAGGTGCAGGACCCTACATTTGTAACCCCAACATCACCATTTCCCATTTACAGCCCTCCCAGTGGGATCCCCACTGGTGTCAGGTGAGGGGAAAGCAGCCTCGGGTTTTGGGAACATAAAACCAAGTGTTTGCAGAGCTGGGCAGCAAGGCTGGCTCATTCCAGACAAAACAGCCCTTGGGTTTGTGAGACGGCTCCGGCAATGACTCAGAGCCCAAGCAGAGGAGCGGTGTGTGAAGATACTGTGGAGGAGGCTTCATACAAAAGAAACCCTTCCCCTGCCTTCATTTTCTGCCCGCATAAAAGCCTCTGTCCTTTCTCACTCAAACAAAAGGAAAAATAAAATATATTTTTTTAAAATACCCACAAACAAAAAAAAATCCTTAACCAACCAGAAAATCCATACAACGAATCCAAAATCCTTTGCTCGGGTGCTGATATGGGTGGCTGTGGTTTCAAGCTACATCAGAAGCCGTCGGTGAGCAAAGCGGGCTTATCCCGTGACAGGCGCTTCACAGGGGATTGCTAAAGAAAATCCACAATGCTCAGGTTGTTTGGGCAATTTCTGAAATAGCGAGTTCCTCATAAACCTGGTTATACAGATTTGGTCTTCATATAGATTTGGTCTTTTTCTTATTTTTCTCCATTTGTAGAATAAGGGGCTAGAGGCTATTGGAAGCTCACAACTCCAGTCTCTGCAAATTAGCTCATTTACAGATTATATATATATTATATATATATATATACCTATATATATAAAAATATATATCTCTATATATAAAATATATATAATATATATATTAAAAATACATATAATATATATATTTAGATATATAAGGTATATAAGATATACAGGATTTGGGGGGGTTCTTAATTGTTTTTACATGCAACACTGAAGTCCTGAGTGCTCCTGTTGGTCTATACACGGAGCCCAAAGCAGCACAAGGAACACGAGTGTTTTCCCAGGGGCTGCGGTGCAAGTTTTATTGCCTTTAAGGATGGAGGATTCTTAACTCTAACAGCTGCAAAGTTCTGCATCCCTGACGTATCAGAGATGGAGCTTAATGCTTAGTTAGTGAACTTCCATGTCTATAAAACCCAGTGGCATTTTTTTTTTGCAAGATCACAGGCACGCTGAGCAGAAAAACAGACCCAATGGAAGAAATGCCTGGGTAGTACTTTGGGTCATTTAGGAGAGATTCCACCTCTTTTGGGAATATAAAGAGCAAATAAAGAAAATCAGGTATTAAACTATTAATATTTCCATTCACTTATTAAATCCCTGTATCAAAATCTATTTCCCTAACCCCAAACAGGCAGGAAAATATTAAAAAAAAAAGTAAGTCTTAGGAAAATTGCTTTAATGGCTGCCTTAAAAAAACTCACAAAACAAACAAAAGCCCACACTTAAATAAAAGCAAGAAAAAATAGCTGTGTGATGTAAATGCTCCATATTGACAGCCTTAAGAACAGAGGAGTGGGCTGATTAGAATATGGCTTTTAATGGATGCACAGTCATTTAAAACAAAGTTGACATTATTGAAATAACACTTTTTACAGGAGTAGCTGCCTACCAAATGACCTTGAAAAGACACAGCACTTACTACCACTCATGCAAAATACGTTATTGTCAAAGCTCAGGCTTGATTTCCCAAGATTTACCAGCCAGACAGGAACATTAGGAACTGGGATGAGTTCTTAAGATAAGATGGTAGAGTCAATAAGATAAATGTGTAAATAAAAAGCTCCATTTGTTGGAGCAAAAGCTGGATTTTGATTGTGAGAAATTCAATTTTGCATTTAAGAAAAACACGCACTACAACCTCTCGTAAACGTTGAAACCAGTTGCAAACTGAATTTTGCACTCCCAGCACAAAGAGCACCTTCTGCATTAAAAACTCATCGTCAATAATCATTCGAAATAGCCCGTTGGTGTTTGCTAAGCCTGAGAGATCCTCAGGGTGGCACAATCTAATAGCTGTGCTTATACAGCATCTGCCATGATCAGTACCCTGCAAAAACAGAAGCCCAAGTAACTGGAGTCATTACATGCACGCATACATATATGTGGTTCACGCAGATATTATTGCCAAGAAATTATTCTCCCATAAATCCAAGGATTGGACCTTGCTGTCCCAAACCCGAGAATTTTACTCTAATCACATAAAAATGAAAAACTTCATAAACATGGGAAGAAAGAGAGAAATGATGCTTCCTGTGAGAAGGAAGTCCATTTAAAGCACGAATAAATTGATGCAGTCAGGAGAAAGAAGCTTGCATATGCAAATAGAGGTTTATTACCCATTTTTGTGCTCCTAAGAGACATAATTTACTGACCTTTGAGAAAAGGGTCAAGTAGGCTTACGGAATAAGAAACAAAGGCATCTCTTTTGGCAACTGCCATGTTCCAGAGCAGTAATTATCTTTCCTTCTCCCTGCAAGCAGCAGGAAATGAAGAGGGGTGCCATTACACTATGACAATTACTGTAATTTTAATTTCTAAAAATTGACAGGAATGTTTCCTGTTACCAAAAAAAAAAAAAAAAAAAAAGTCTGTTTAGATTTTTTGGTGTAATTTTAATTTAAAGCTCATTCCTCAGTTAAAACAGAGCTGTGCTTCTCCTTCTCTTGGCCCTTTTGGGGTACTGTCCACAAATTCTACATGGTGAGAAAGCCCGTTTTCTTCCTCATTAGTTGAGTAGATGGCGAAGCGTGGTCAAGGAGGACCCAAGAAGGATGGAGGTGGCCCAATGACATGGAATAAGTCTACACAGAATTGTCCCTACCAGGCCCTGACACGGATGGATCCTTAAGAGACCTCAGCTCTTCACCCTTGCCTGCTGTTTGGTTTAATATCACTCAAACTTATTCAGTCACGGGCACAATAATATATTGTTCTTTTTGTGGGAATTATGCGGTGTTAGATGCATAATAATTAAAAAAATAATTTTAAAGAAGGATTATTTTCGTCTCCTGTGCTCAGAGGGACTATTGGCTACTCTGTGGATTTTTAGCAGGTTAGGTTATCATTTATTGCTTTAATATTATGGATAATCTATTCTGTGCTATCAGAACATCGTCATAGAATAGAATCATAGAGTAGTTTGGGTTGGAAGGGACCTTCAAAGCTCACCCAGCACCACCCCTGCCATGAGCAGGGACATCTTCACCAGCTCAGGTTGCTCAGAGCCCCGTCCAGCCTGGCCTGGGATGTCTCCAGGGATAGTTCATCCACCACCTCTCTGGGCAACCTGGGCCAGGCTCTCACCACCCTCAATGTAAAAAATTCCAACAGCATCTCTCATAAATGGAACGCTGCTTTCCAGGATTCCCCCGTGCGTTCCCTGAGACTTCCGAGGTCTCATTTTGGCCACTGGTTGAGTATTTGAAAATGCTTTCACAGATCCCACGGAAAGAGCTTTTTTCAAATAGTTGCCACAACTCATGTTCAAGAATGATCATTTAGTGTAGTAAAAATCTTTCAATATATGCAGTAACACACCTATAGAACTACCTCCATTTGTCTACACATAAATACATCCTTACAAACACATTTGATTCAGAATTTTAATAACTTCAGGCTTCAAGGAATTTTGGATCAATGCATTTCCTTTGCTTTTATAAATAAATAAACTCAATTAAACAGCACTTACAGCTAACCACAATAAGCAGGAGAATAATTTTCCCAAAGGTTCACTTTCCAATTTTTACCTGTTACGTGGGTCTAGGGAATCAATTACTCCCTAAAGGGAACTTATTAGAGCCTGTGTTACCAAACACCTTACCTTTCCCACCCACCAATCGAAAAGAAGAATTATAGGGACACGCATATAGAAAGACTAGCGTTCTTCAAGCCCCTTTCCATTTGCTGTAATAAATTAAAGCACAAATAAAACAAAACAAAGCCCTGCAGGAAAGCAGCATTTGAATCAAGACTGAACCTACACCAAGTCAAGAAGTTCACCATGCGGTCTCACAAGACCCATAAATCAGGATCCCTGAACATATGTAGCGTTTTGCATTACTGTACAGGGTGTTAACTTTAATGCCTTAATATATGCACATTGTAGGAAGGTTATGGTTGCTGTGGGAACTGTAATTTTGCACGTCCTGACCAATCTGCAGCTGGAAAAATAACAGTAAGTAAAAAACAATCACACCACTGCATTCCCTTCAGTAGGTTTTACACATCTAATTTCTCTCATTTTTATATTTGAAGAGGGAAGAAAAGAAGATGTGTGTGAAGCTGCAAACACAGGAAAGCTGAAACAGATGCGACTTACCTTTCACCCTTTTCAAGCAGTTTGCACAAAACCTCTCGTGCCCCCAGCCCAAGTGTCACCACATGAAAACTCTGTGCTTTTGGGTGCGATCGAGCCTATTTCTGAGTCAGAAGCACCTCACCAAGGACATACTCCAACCCCTTCTTTTTCATAATGCACTGAAACCAACCACCAGCATTCACTTGCAAGTGACACCTACGAGGAGAAATGATCTGCAGCTGATCCAGTTTAACACAATTTCTGCTGATGCTGCCCGAACCACACCAAATTGTTACTCTACAGCCTCCTAATGGTTGGATTCTTACCTGTTTTAAAGGCAGAGGGGTTTGTCTCAGTCCCATTCTTCCCCCAGTTTCTATTTATCTCCAAACCCACCAGCACTTGCCTCCAAGATTTGAGTACTTTTATCCGACGTCTTGTTTCTTCCCCTATTAAATCCCCGCTCCGTCCCAGAGAAGGTTGGGTTTGGAGTCATCAACCATTTTCAAACACACACACAAAAAGTTGATTGCATCCAGGTTTATTCCAGGTGCAGGGATGCACAAGAGCTGTGCAATAATCAACCCTCTTTATCCTATTAGCACTGGTTAATGGCCAGGAGCGTCCCACATCACATAGAACAGCCATGGCCGTGCAGCCAAGTGGTCATCCATGCAAGACTAGATGTGTTCCCATCTCTGCAATCCACTCCATCAAGAGTAATCTAACAGAGTTGGTTCAAAGCGCAAGAAGTCATATATTGGCACAAAAACAAATCAGAGTTTATTTGTACAAAATAAACGACCTTATCTCTGAGCTCCGTCATCAAAACCGATAGGTGTTTGACATCCGGTGGATGTGACCACCATTCAAGAATATGCTATTTGTGGCTAGTGTACAATACCCATGTTCTAAACAGGTCACCAGTTGGTGGACAAAAAAAGCTATAACATTTCTATAAATGCATAGCTGATAAGCAACATCTGTGGACGAGCTCTCCGATGATGGTGGTGGGAACTCTCAAGAAGGGTAAAAGAATACATTAGTTCTTTGGCACATAAAGGCCTTAGTTTCATTGGCATTAGTACCTAAAACCACCTAAGAGATACAAAGGTCTGATCCAGAATTGTAACCAATTAAAACCCATTGAATATTAAAGCTCTGCTCCTTTGACTTGACCTAATGGTAAGGTCTTTGGTGGCATCATTCCACCCTTCTTTACAGAGAAGCATTAATGCTACACACAACAACTATTTCTTACCTACGCATTAAGGAGGATATAGAAAATCAGGTGGCCAACAAGGTAAGGAATGAAGATTCATTAGCAAAGCAGAATATCTGTTGACTGCCCCTCAAAATAAAAGACCATCAAGAATACCAAAAATAATCACTGAAATCAGGCAGAATTCTGCTTTTTGGTGCATGATGTCGGTTGTAAATATTTAAAACCTTTTTAGTGTGTAGGGCTTGAAGGGAAAACCTAATCTCTTTTGGACTCATACTCCAAAGAAAAGAAGTGGACAGGCTGGAGAGGGTCCAGAGAAGGGCCACAAAGATGATCAAAGGGCTGGGAAACCACAAGATGAGGAAAAGCTGAGGGAACTGAGTTTGTTCAGCCTTGAGAAAAGAAGACTTAGGGGAGACCTCCTCACCACGTTCCAGTATTTGGTGGCTACAAAGAAGATGGAGACTCCCTTTTAAGGAGGAGTTACATGGAGAAGATGAGGACTGATGGGTACATGTTACTCCTGGGGAGATTCCGATTGGACAGAAGAGGAAAATTATTCAAAACGAGAACAATCAGCCACTGGAAGTGCTGAATTCCTTAACAACAGACACTTCTTAAGATTCGGGTGGACAGGGTGCTGGGCCATCTTTGCTTTTGCCAACAAAGGTTGGACCAGATGACACTCGAGGTCCCTTCCAACCTGGTATTCTATTCTATTCTATTATATTCTATTTTATTCTATTCTATTCTATTTCTACTCTACTCTAATTGTTCTATTTTACAGCTGATCTCCTGACATCAAAACTCTCACTGAAATCTGCCGAGATTTCACACACACACACATCATTACTATTTACATATATAGTATTCTGTTACTATATGTGAACAACTACACGCATACACCTTTATATACATATATCCACATAACAATCTTTGCACTCTTAATCATGTCACACATGCACAGGTACACGTGCATTTAATTACATTTTATATGTACACGCACACATGAACATATGAAACTAAATACATGCACAAAACTATAACGTATATACTCTGATTACATATAGTATTTATTTATTGATAAAGTTCCTAATATAGGTAAAAAGAGAAAAAAAGGTTCTATTTGCATATGTATATAATATTCAACCACAGCGTAATGTAGGTGAAGAACACAGAATTGCTTTTAAAACTGAGGATTTGATAAAAAAACTCTCTCACTTCTATGAAATTGCGCTTGGAGAGTGATTTCACTTAGCCTAGGAGAAGGGGATACAGGACTCTTCTTTGACACATTTCAGAGATGACAAAACTCCCATTCAGAATGGAAAAAACAGCCTCATGAGAACAGAAAAGCACAAAATAATTAAACAGGTTTACATATGCCTTTCTTTTTCCCTGGGTCCTGTATCTTCCCCCTCCAAAGATGTCATAAATCTCTATTTGAAAAGCACTTCAGTGGCTTCAATGTAGGTAGTGGGGGAGCACCACACTCTTCAGCATCATTAGTGGGGTTAGAAAACAGCCATTTTTTAGCAATGCACTTGCCATTAAACATAGAGATACATGAACTTACCTGTTTGGTACTTCTCTGCCCGGTAGGAAGCAAAGTTTTGGATTTCTCTGCTATTTTCTGTAGAAAAGGAGAAAAAAAAAAAAAGGCTGATAAAACAGTGTCCAAATATTTAGGTGAGGAATCATTTGAAGATATTTCTTATGCTTTTTAAAGAAAATGACAAGGGAAAAAGTCTTATCATCTAGAAAAAGAAATGGAGCATAATCGCATTGAAAAGTTTGGTCTTGCAGGAATTAAAAGTCTTCAAAGCTTCCAGAATGACAAGGTTACCAAAACTGAAACACGCATTTAAGAAATGACAGCTAGGACGTGGATAAGTAGCAATTTACCACTCAGATTGGTTTCCTGACGCAACCGGGCATTCACAAACTGCAGGGGCTAATTTTGGCACTTCTGAATTGATGACAGGTTTTGGGGTTTTTTTTAATAAAACCCTTACACGTACAGTTTAGATGGATTGTTCTCATGAACATTAAAAAAAAAGCATAAAAATGTGTGTGTCCCTCTACCTGAATCCTTCCAACTTCTCATTTAAGGGACAAAGCCATTTCATTTAAAGACTCCATGCTTAGGCTTTTGAATAGGACAGAGAAATAATTAAAAAGATGAGATCATGCTAGAAATAATGCACTGCTATTATATAACATACATGCAGTTGAAGTGCAATTTTATGTGGGGCTTTTTTCGTATTTCTTTTTAACCCATGGGCAGCAAGCTCTGGGAAATCAATCAGTAGTGAGTGTTTCTAACAGAGATACATTATTAAGCGTATGTTGCTGGCCAAATTTCATGACACCTGTATAATTACAATATATTCTTATACGTGTTGCAAACATGGGTCAAGCTCACTTAGATAGCAAAAAAAAAAAAAAAGCAACCAGAGTTTGTCCAGGTTGTATTTGCATAGAATTCAATTAATCCAGATGTATGTTCAAACTGGTTACTGCGGGGGAGAGAAGCAGCTTCAGGATGGTAAATTGAAATCATTACTACAGTCTTTAAAAGCAAAGCAAATCTGCTCTTCAGCAGAGCCTCCCCAGGGTAAAGTGCGAGAGCAAGAAGCAAATTAAAGAGCTGGAGTTCGGGTTTTGTTTATTTTATTAAACTGCTTGATCTTGGTGACAGGTCCAAACCACAAGATGCGTTTGGAAACTTTTTGGCACAGCCATATAAACCATTCTTAAAAGGGGCCTATAAGAAAGATGGGGACAGACTCTTTACTACGGCCTGTTGCGATAGGACAAGGAGTGATGGTTTTAAACTAAAGGAGGGGAGATTCAGGCCGGACATGAGGAAAAAAAAAATACGATGAGGGTGGTGAGAGCCTGGCCCAGGTTGCCCAGAGAGGTGGTGGGTGAACCATCCCTGGAGGCATCCCAGGACAGGCTGGACGGGGCTCTGAGCAACCTGGGCTGGTGAAGATGTCCCTGCTCATGGCAGGGGTGGCACTGGATGAGCTTTGAAGGTCACTTCCAACCCAAACTATCCTATGATTCTATAGCAGATCAGAGCCATAAGGTGGGTTAACATTTAAATCAGCAATGTTGCCTGTGCATTTTGTGTAAGTAGTAAAGGTGAGAGGGGCACTGTGCAATCACTTCTCCTCTGTAAGTGGAGACACATCAAAATAATGTCATAGCTAAGCCACACATGTACGTTTTCCAATGTAATGGTACACTGCTTGATCGACAAATTAAGAAAAGAGGGAAGAAACTACACGTGACCAGCTTTATGGAGATGTTCCACACTCCTGGGAGCCACACTTAACATGTTCCCAAACACATATGGAAGAGTGGAAGCAAGCGAGACCCTCACCTTCTGCACAGCTCCGTATCTCTGGATGGCATCTGAGAGCTGGTTCATCAGCCTGTCCAGCTGAAGTCGTTCTTGCTGTTTTGGAAGAACAGAAGCCTGGTTAGCAGGTGTGTAGAGATAAATCAAGTAGTAGACTCTGTCTGTGACCATGGGAAATGCTTCTGGTGGGAGACACCAAATAAACAAGGTGGGTACAAATAGTCTAAAAAAAATTACATTTTACTGAGGCTTCCAGGATGCTGCAAGGTTTTATTTTAGGAAGAGAGCACAAGATTCTTTGCTCTTTCAGGCCAAAGTAATTCCAAAAATGCCACCTTGGATATTGAATACAGCACTCAAGTCATGACCACTGCTAACTGAGCAGGACACCTTCTGTTCCAGGGATATATAATGGGACATTTTGCTGTCCTGCTTACTGTATGAAGAGAGTCTCACTCCAATACCAGTTCTTAAAGACTGTGAAATGCAAGGAAATAAATACCTGACGGACACCAGAAGAACGGAATGGTTGTAGCATGTTACCCTGCTTCTACTTAATAAAATCCAGCCTTGGATTGTCTTCTGGAGATGATAACCCAAGGGAACCTCCTATAAAAAGTCCTTTATTTGGGTGATGCCCCACGAGGGAGTCCATAACCTCTCTTCATGGCAAGGGGTGATTTACCAGATTTGAGATGTCCATCAGCTATAACAACATTCCTTTTGCCTGGCTTAGGGCCTGATAGCCAGAAACCAACTTATCTCAATGTCTTCCAAAACATGTACCCAAATATCACCGCCTTTCTGTCTGGAGTTCACCCCAGCAAGATATCCATCTATGTTTTAAACGAAAGTGTTCTCAGAAGAAGGAACCCAGTCTAGACTGATGTAACTCGACAGGATAATGAGGGTAGTGAGACCTTGGCCCAGGTTCCCAGAGAGGTGGTGGATGAACCATCCCTGGAGACATCCCAGGCCAGGCTGGACGGGGCTCTGAGCAACCTGAGCTGGTGAAGATGTCCCTGTCATGGCAGAGGATTGGACCAGATCTTTGAAGATCCCTTCCAACACAAACTGCTCTATGATGCAAAATGGCTACTCCCAGATGGAGTGACCAAACCCAATCAACAAACTGTGTCATGCTAATCTCTAGAAATTCTCCTGGAACTGTTCTGCCCTCTGGATCTCAGACTTCAGGTGTGTAGGAGCTCAAGCTCTACAGAGGGGAATGAGCTGCGAGGAAGTAGGACGTCACCTTAAAAACCATATAGGAAACAAAACCCAATCTACACTAAAGTTACTAAGCAGAAATGTTCACTTCACAGCAATTTCAGCTCTTTCAGACAACTGCTTAAGAATACAAACGTAAATTTTATAAAGGATGGGATAAACATCTTTAATTTTTAATGGTATTTTCATACACAGAAGAATATCACAGTCTTACAGTTCGTCATCCAAAGATGTAAAACCATTTTTAGAACAGGGCAAGTATCATTATTCCCATTCTACAGATAAAGGTCTATAAACCTTATGTTTGCTACACATGCGAAATAAGATTGCCACCCTGGAGAGCTGATCTAATGGTCCAGCACTCATCCTGCAAAAACCTAGAATTCCAGATAGGCCATTCTATTTAAGTCCTTTGAGGTGAGGTTAGTTTGAAGGAAGCCCTAAAATAGCCATGTGCTATTTTACATCAGTCTTCTACCTTGTATCACACTGATCCACTTACATCAGTATGTTTCCTCCTGAAATAAATACCAATTTGCTCAGTTGGGCATCCTGACTCCAATAGCTCCAGCAGTACCTGGAGATCCAAGGGAAGTCAGAGGAACTCCCACAGTGCACTTTGTTGGCAATGCATTACAGGTGGAAAATAAGGAAAATAAGGAAGAAAGAAAAATATATATATATATATATTTTGTCTGTGTGTGCATGCAAAGCAATACATAGAATAATGGATCGGAAAGGACTGACTATAAAGCTCTAAACTAATGGAAGGTTTTTCATGCTGTGAGATATCTTATGGGAGGAAAGTTTGCAATGCTACTCAGATCCCCAAGAGGGACTTACCAACCAGCAGCCATCATCCACCAGATCTATTTATTCTATATAAGGGAGGAAGGCTACAGGCTTTATATCAAAATTTGTAGGTTTACTTATTTAAACTGCACACTGTTAGAAGAGTTGAAAAAATAAAATCTGTTAAATTAATTGGCCAGGGAACAGAAAAGTTATTAGGTGATGCCAACAGAGAGCAGCAAGTTTATTCCTCATATTACCATAATTGTTTGTGTGTCTATTTCTTTCAGCCCTTTACATATTATCCCTTTAACTTAGCTATTTTTCTCCCCATGACAGTAAACGCCAGTCTGCTGAGAGTCCCCAGTGGGCACTACATGGGCTTCAAGGGCAAATAATGACATACTTGGGTGGCACTGTAATTGGGTTTAATGTGACCTTGCTTGATTTCTCTTTGGACCCAATTCATGTGACAAAAGAGAGCCAGGAGTTCAGCACGAAACAGCCCAAATCCCCATATCTCCAAGAAAGCAACTTCTGTTTCATTGAGCTCAGATGTAATTCTTCTCAGAGGGCAGAAAAAAGAAAATAAGTTCTTGTATTCCACCGTTAATCAAAGCAACATGTTAACAAGGACCAAAGTGTTAAGGTTGATGTCTACGTATGGAAAACAGTCATTCCATCCTCCTCATCGCATGGAATAGACAGTCACCCATTCGTTTTTCTGGGTGGGCTGAATTGCACATGGTCCTCCACTGGTTACAAAGGTAGTCTGGGGTGATTCAGCTCTTCAATCCTTACCTCATATGCCTGTTGGCAAATGACATAAATCCAGGCTGTAATAATCACTTGGATAGAGATGAGTTGTATGTTTAGAGCAGTGTTTTTTTGTTTTTTTTGGAGGAAGGATGGTGAGAACAGAGTTGAAGGAATACAGGATTTAGGGGAACGGCAAGGAGTGACTGAGGGTTAAAACACCAATTCAGGTAAGTTCCTAACCCAGAAAACTATAATGATGCTGGAAGGAAGAATATAACAGAAAACTGCTTGGCAGAATCAAGTAGAAAAGAATCACCCTTATTCTCATTTCAGGTGTTGAATCACCTGTTACGTGGGTGAAACTTGTTCTCAACTCTCACACCAGCTGGAGTTTGACCCTCACATGAAGTTTCTGTTCTTCCGCACGATGTGTAACAGAGCACAAAGTCCGGGGTATTAAAGGTCTTTATGGAAAGGTCAGAAACCTTCTGTTTGTCCAGTCATTGCACAGGGGACCAGAGGATGTGGATCGCTCATACCCCTGTGACAATTACATTCAGTTGAGTTGAACCTACTGATGACAGAAGACCAGTCCATCCGTAAAACAGATGGGGTTGCTGTGGAGTGAACTGCAATTCCAAGTTTTGCTCTCATCTGGCCACAGCCTGTAATTATCTATCCCCACTGCTGCCTTCACACTAGCGTACAACACTGGATTAATGTCGTATCCAGACGTATTCTACTGCTTTGTCCTTTCTGGACAATTCACACACTTCCAAACTCATCCACACCCCGTGCACCCACAACTGAGTCTTTAACCAATGCCAAACTCACGTGGATCTGGGTGATTCTTGTGGTACTTTCACCCAGACTGAGTGAGACCCTGAGGTGGGAGTGAGCAAATCAAGTCTTTTTTTGCCAAGTTCCTGACTTCCAATTCCACACAATCCAGTCCTGGGAAAATAAATGTTTTTTGCAGCTGTTTTCCCATTGGTCGTTTCTAAACCCAAACTATGCTTGCTTATGGTGTAACACGAAAGGACGTTATAACCAGACACGGAGCTCAACGGCTTTAAAGCACCCACTATCACTTTCTTTTTTCATTATTCCTCCCTCTGCAAGACCCAGTGCTCTTCCCCAATAGCATCTTGAACAACACATACCCTGGATGAGCCTCTGACAACCTCAGACAGCTGCTTGATGGCTTTGGTGCTAGTCGTGATGGTTTTATTAGTCTCCTGCTGGGTTGCATGCCTGCAGAAGAGAAGAGATGATGGGAATTGTGATTGAAATTAATTGCATAATGAGACACTTAACAGAATTTTTTCAAGTTGCAGAGCAATTTGGACAACGCAACACACAGCACATTGAGCCATAGTAGGACTATGCAAGTCCAGGGTCTTGACCAGCAATGGTGGACAGAAGATGTAGGACATACTAGCAAAGAGCAGCCCAAAATGTTCCTCCTGTCATCAGCACAAAAACAATGGCTGCAAAGTCAGTTGAGAAGGATAAGGTGAAAATAGGGGCTGGGCAGGTAATGAGGCCATCACAGCTGGTTGGTATCACAATTAAAATGGTCAAAAGAAGGGCTGTATAGCAAAAAGAGATGGGACTGAAGCTTCATAAGCTCAACACGGTACTTTCAACCTCTAAGCTTCCCAAGGGAGCACTTCACATCTTTTTCATCAGAAAGGGCTGTTTTTCCATAACACTTCAGTCAAAAACTTTAGAAAGACCTGGAGAAAATTACTTTTTTTTTCCTCCCGTAGAGGACACATTGGAGCCATGGTTGTATTGAAAAGACTTATTTCTCAGGACTCTTTTTTTTTCAGAGTGGGCAGGATGTGGAATGAATGGAAGGTACTTGATTTAAATATGTTAAGATGACTCTTTATGGTCCATCCTGAAGACCCACGGCACACCCTGCCCCTTCAGCTCCTTCCTGCTCTCTCTCAGCACTGATGGAGACCAACTCTTTCAAGACTTACGCCAACTCTTTCAGACCATCATTTGAGGAACAAGGCCAGTCCCCAAACAGTCTTCACCAAACTATGAATAAATTGAGACCTCTCAACCACCACTCCACTCACTTTCATTTCCATCTGGTCAGGGTAGATGGACATAGGTACCATGAATCGTGATATTCACCTCCACAGAAAAGTTTTTCAGTTTTTATCCACTTAATATCTCTGTGCAGACAGCTCAGGTGGGAAAGCAGTCTATGGTAAAAGTACACTTAATTTTATGCCTTGTACCTACCAGATATACACGTGAAAGCTTAACATAGCATCAAGATAACACCTCTTAGCTGCGGAACAGTAATTCAGGTGTACATTAAGGGTTGAACAAGTGCACAGGAAGGCACAGACTCCTTTGGCACCATAAGGAAAAGAGAAACAATCTCACACGAAGACAAGACTGGATCTGATAAATAGTTATTCCGAGTTAAATTAAGATACCGTTTCTCTATCCATTCATCAAAATGCACTTCATTTATTCATGATCCCAGGACCTGCTGCACCAGCTGATTAATTATATCACTTGCTATTTGAGATGCTAGAGGTCACAGCCACCACAGACAAGTATTCCATGCTGGGAATGGAATCCTGTCATGTTGCCCACCTTGAGGAGTACACAGCCTGATGCCCAACCTTTTAATCAAGTAAATCTTGCCACCAAGTGCATGAATTTCATAAGCAGCAGTTTAAAGATGGAGACTCCCACAACTAATTCCTCTTACTGCAACGCAAGGCGCTGGAGGTGACGTCCAGTCATTTTGCAGACCTCATTAAATGATCTGCCCACAGAACGAGTCAGGGATGTACACACCAGCAATTCCTCCTCAATGGCTTGTTAGGCTCATGCATTTGATCCTTCCCAACCTCTAAAGCTAAATAATGTCTCCTCCATTTGCATTCTAATGGAAATTTTATGTAGGATATCCTATGTTGTAAATCCATATCGCGCACAAGCTTTGCATTGAACTGCTGCAAAATAACTGGGAGCCAAGAGTACAAAAAATAAAATTCTGCCTTCCACCTCCTAATTCAAAATGCACTTTAATGAACATGCTGGTGCTTGATTTTGGCACTTCCCACTATGCTGTCAGCACAATTAACTTCTTATTCTTCAACCTCAGAGATATGCTCAGGAATCAGACAATGATTATATTTAATTCACATTAAATGCTATTAAGATCTTCATTTAAAAAAAAAAAAAAAGGCCTTGAAACTCCACTCCCTGAAGCATTTTATTTTAATATGTAATGGTAACAAGATATGTCACTACTATTATTATTATTATTATTATTATTATTATCTTTCTTTATATTCCTCTCCCCATGGAAGTGTGGAAGTTAATTAAAGGGGTGTCTCTGCTGAATAAAATTTGCTTCTGAAAAATTCCTCCACACAACAGTAAGTTAAATACTCAGACTATGTAGATACCGAGTACCTAAAATACAAACGTTATAAAAGACTTATCTGTCTACCACGCTCCTCTAAAAATAAGCACTCTAAAGAGTAAAAACAAAAAGGGCACCTCTTAGGGAGGAAAACATCTCTCGCTGTGCATTTCTGTACGCACAAAGATTGCAAAGACAATGCACTAAATAATAGAAAAGATGCCACACTCCTGCCCAAGAGTTTCCTACGGATGCTGTTTTCTTTGCTGGAGAAGTACGGTCCACCGAATCCGTAATCCCCAGCGTGCAGCTGCTTACAGTTTGTTCTTTGAATGCTCATATCTCTAATTTATTTATCCAGTTTCCAAACGAGCATAGCGAAGAGGCGGATGCGACATCGGCTGCTTCCCTTCTCCACAGGGACAGAAGGAAGGAGCTTAGCGACGGCTTCTGCCGCTTCTTTGAGACACTCGATGAATGACCAAGCCAACAAAAAAACCAATCAGTCCCCAAACGCATCAGCAAAGACCGACAAGAGAAAGATTTCTCTCTGCCTTGCTGTGCCTGCCACCACTCACAATAATCCCAAAGAGCTTTGTTTTCTAGTTCCAGCAGGAAAAAAAAAGGCATTTCCATTTATAATACACGATATGGTTCATTTTACTTTCATCTGATCCCTAATATAAGAGCAATAATAAGTTTTTTCAGGTACAGATCAAGGATGTCCCTACTGCACTGGCTTAAACTTAATTAGATTTCACATCTCCTTTGGCACGGTGCAACCGCATAGCAATGGAGCACCTTTGTGCATTTAGGAGCTGGGTGGTCAAGTAGATTTGATAACAGTTAAGCCAGGTAGCACAGCATAATTTAAACCATATACTTGTATTTTGCACAGCAGCTGTAATGCTTACCACTCACTGCAGTTTTCTTGAATAAAAAAGAGGTAAAAATTAGAGTATGCAGAGCGAAGGACTGAGATGTATGATCTGTGGCTTAAGCAGAAATGGGTTGAGTATCTGCATTTATATATACTCCATTGTTGTTGGAGACATAAATATGTGCATCGAGCACACATAAGGGAATTGTTCAGACCACAAGACTTTAGCCAATCTCTTCCCTGCCACAGAGGTGGGTTTGGGGAAGGATGGATGTCTGTGGGAGCTGGTGGTAGGCCTCAGCAAACTACAAATACACGTATATAAAACTTCATGCATTGGCTGTAGACACAGATTAGCAAGAGCACTTAGTCCCTGAGGCTCCTATTCCACTTTCTCCACCTAACCAAGGTGTTAACTTCAAAGCCAACAAAGGTCCTTCATGGTCTGTGGAGAGGGGCACCTCGAAAGGCGCTGCAGAGCCGTCCATTCTTCAGCAGTAACCCACCACTTTTGGATGTCTCCTACACAGCCAGGATGATCCCACAGCAGAGCCAAGGATACTTCCAGAAACAGATGACCCAGGAGGATGTGTTCAACAGTTGTGATAGCAAACACTTATCTACAGGATGGAAACTTGTGCTGCATTAGATGACTACAAATTACTGTGATGGACAACCCCACGTCTTGTCTTATAGGGTTCTGGCTCTGTTTCGGCTGCAGGGAGGTATCAGTGCAGCAGGCATCTCTCACAGAAACAGAAATACATAGAATGTTCTGAGTTGGAAGGGACCCACAAGGATCATGGAGTCCAACTCCTGTCCCTGTGTAGGGACAACCCCACAGTTCACACCGTGTGTCTGAGGACGTTGTCCAGTCTCTTCTTGAACACTGTCAGGTTGGGGCCGTGACACCTCCCTGTAATCTGTGGATGTAATCTGGTGGATGGTGCTGGTACGGATGGCTGACAGATTGCACATGACCCGGTGATGTGCGCTTGCAGCTCAGAAGCAAATCATATCCTTGGCTGCATCACCAGGAGCATGGGCAGCAGGGCAGGGAGGTGATTCTGCCCCTCTGCTCCGCTCTGGTGAGACCCCCCTGCAGTGCTGGTCCAGCTCTGGGTCCTCAGCACAGGACACACATGGACCTGCTGGAGAGGGGCAGAGGAGCCCCAGAAATGACCTGAGGTTGGAACAGCTCTGCTGGGAGGCCAGGCTGAGAGAGCTGGGGTGTTCAGCTGGAGAAGAGAAGGCTCCGGGGAGCAGCCTTTCAGTGCTTAAAAGGGGTGTAAGAAATATGGAGACAGAGATTTTAGCAGGGCCTGTTGCATTAGGACAAGGGGTGATGGTTTTAAATGAAAAGGGAAATTAAGGCTGGACATGAGGAAACATTTTTGACACTGAGGGTGGTGAAACACTGTCCCAGGTTGGCCAGAGAGGTGGTGGCTGAACCATCCCTGGAGACATCCCAGGCCAGGCTGGACGGGGCTCTGAGCAACCTGAGCTGGTGAAGATGTCCCTGTCATGGCAGGGGTGGCACTGGGTGAGCTTTGAAGGTCCCTTCAACCCAAACTATTCTGTGATTCTGTGATCTATAAATATTTATTGCAGATGTAAACAAAGCAGAAAGATGAACTAGGAGGAAAGGTTGTTTCACCAAGCACTAAAGTATATTTACTGTGTCATTACAGCCACAAAAAGGAAAAAAAAAAAAAAAAACAACACAAAAAAACCCAGCTAAATCTACATGTTCTGAAACTCACAACTTCTTTATTTTTTGGTTTCTTCATTTGTTTCCCTTCTCTCTCTTCTTTAGGACCTGACTGTGCCTGTTGAAAAATCATTTGCAATAGAGCAAAATACGAGCTCTAATTCTGGTCAGTCAGCAAACCCCTTTCCATACGTGTAAATCATCCGGCAGAGTAAAAGTCAGGAGAAAAACTGACTGGTACTTCTACGTTTCAAGCCACACAATATTCTATAATAAAGGCATAATAGATTTCCGATTTGCCTGACGCTCAAAAGTATTAGGAAATGTGGCACTATTTTTCTTTAGGGAGCTCAGGGGATGGTCTGTAGTTGTGTGGGAAGGGAATGGGAGGTATTTCAATTCCACTTGGCACTGGTGCTATGTTGTTTTGTTTTGTTTTGCTTTGGTTTTGCATTGCTTCTTAAAAATAAATAAGAAAGAAATAAGAAGGAGTTATTACTAAAATAAGGATCCTTGCTCCCCTACAAAATTTGACCAGTCTCTGCAAGCAGCCATTTACACATTAACCAACTACCAGAAATTCATGTTGGTGTTTTTCAACTCAGTTACCTCCAGGAGAGTATATAAGACCCCCTCTTAACCCCACATCACCTACAGATTAGTTCATCATCGCCTTAAACTCCATCTGTCAAGTCATTACTGACAGCTCGGAGAGCACTCACAACAGGACCCCATGGGAGGCAGCTTCACAATGTCACTGCCATTAGTCACCTCTCAAGTCGTTCTTTTTTTCCTTCTCCTACCCATACTATTCCCAAGTAAGTTTTAATTTTACAAGTTTCACTTTATTTCCTAATAAAAGAGCCCCTTGGATCCTTTGTAAACGCCTTGCTCGCACTGAGTTGTATTACACCTCCCTCCCTCTCATTATCCAGTAAGCCTCTTAGCTTATCAGAGACAGAAATTAATTTAATTCGCCATAATTTCATTTTGATGAACCCTGGTGCCTAATGATCATGATAGTATTTTTTTTTTTCTCTCCAGGTGCTAATAAACTGCTTATGTCTTTTTAACTGTTCTTGTGGCTTAGGTTGGACTCAAGTAGATCATCTACCTGCACATTGCTGCAAAAAGCAAGCGGATCCCTCATTTTCCGGCCCAAGGACCTCAGCTGCCCTCCGTGAGCTCTTAACATTCGCCAGCATTTCCAGCGTTGCTCTGATAAGCCTTTTAACACCCGAAAATAAATGGCATCAAACCGTGACTCTTCTGATTGCTCTGCCTGAGCTTTCTAATTCTGTTGTGCCTTTTGCATTTCTGCATTAACGTGTGGACCGCAGCTTAACATCTGTCACACCAAGGTCACCGGGATGTGTCCCTGCAACAATTCTCAGCAGCATCGCCAGAGGTGCCTGTAACGACACCAGAAAGCAACTAAGCGACACCCAACCTGCATAAAGTCATTGTCAGTGCCTTTCTTCCAGTAATTTACTGCAGCTCTTTGCTGAGCTTGGATCAAAGGTGTCTTTCCAGGGTTTTCAGATGCATTATGCCCATCCAAGGCTCAGGGTTGCTGTGTTTAAAAGGTGTTTAGACAAGGTTCTTAGGGACACGGTTTAGTGCTACAGTTAGGTTATGGCTGGACTCAATGATTCTGAGGGTCTCTTCCAACCAAAATGATTCTACGATTCAGGATTCTTTAGCAAGAGTTAATGGAGCCAGTCCACTTGCATGGAAAGATAGGGAAAAAAAAAAAAAAAAAAAAAGTGCTTTCTGTGCCTTACACATAGTCCACAAACACAGAATCACAGAGTCACAGAATGTCAGGGGCTGGAAGGGACCTCGAAAGCTCATCCAGTCCAATCCCCCCCGGAGCAGGAACACCCAGATGAGGTTACACAG
>VWYH01001796.1:12510-28048 GCA_013399365.1 Pampusana beccarii | reverse complement strand
AGAGGGGCAGGAGAACCTCTCTGACCTACTGACCACCCCCTTCTCATCCACCCCAGGTCCCATTGGCCTTCCTGGCCACAAGGGCCCAGTGCTGGCTCATGGTCACCCTGCTGTCCCCAGGACCCCTAGGTCCCTGTCCCCTTCACTGCTCTCCAATGGGTCGTTCCCCAACCTATACTGGAACCTGGGGTTGTTCCTGCCCAGATGTAAGATTCTACACTTGCCCCTGTTATATTTCATTACATTTTTCCCTGCCCAACTCTCCAGCCTGTCCAGGTCTCGCTGGATGGAAAATGTTTTATATACAGTAAAAGAGTGTTAGAAACTTTTCCCTTCCCCAAAAGTTACAGACACATGGACATTCTCTTATGTTTCTAATTTCTAAATATTTTTTTTGGAAACGCCATGTATGTGAGCTCCAATATACAAAACTTCCTCTTATAACCTGCCTGCTGCAGAACACAGGCTGCAAGCTACAGACACAAAATGCAACAAACAATACATTGAATGCCAAGGACTTCATGCGGGTAAAAAAAGCCAACTGATGTGTCTGCTTAAATACGTTTTCTCATAATTTATACACGTGTAGGCATTTGCTCCTGCATTTTGGTGTAGCATCAGAAACAAAAGAAGCCTGTGTCTTCCTATTTAGGAATTTTCCAGTATGAAATTACTGTGGGGCTCGGCCAGGGATGTGCACAGGCTCTGCACATCACTGCAGGACATGACAGTCTTATCTATTTTACATTAACGTTAATCCCAGCGGTTACATCCCCATGTCAAGCTAGCACTCCTACAGTTCTAGGGTCACGGGTGGTATTAAGAGCAATGCTTCACACTACGTTCAGCTTTTCTGTCATGGCTGGGTGTGTTTTTTATTTAAATAACATCACATGCTGTCATGTTATCAACAATATAGCAATGCACCCCACTCATTATGCACCAATATTAACTGATGAAACAATTTGGATGGACCGGATGAATGAATGTGGGTGCACGAGTGTGCAAGAACACGCCCTGCACACATGTATATGTAGGAAAGATGAGGATAAACGGACAGGAGATAAATTGCACTGAAGATTAATTCAGCCTTTTATCCTTCCCGCACTCACTCTTTTGGTTTTAGCATTTAACGTGGGTTAATACTCAATACAGCACTGTGAAAAGTAAAGATGAAGGGCACTTTACCGATATGAATGAGTGATCGATTGCTTTGGTTCTCCTTGAGGAACGAAATCATCATTAATAAAAGAGCCAGCACTTTGCACATTCGAGTAGGAAAACTTCTGGTGAACAGAGATGTAGATCTTCCGAGGCTTTATTGTGATTTTAAAAGTTGCTTTTGCTGTTTCACGTGTTTTCTTGCCACCAAGCTGTTTGGTGGCAAAAAAACACAGAACAAGCATATGCAAAAAGGGAATATATCACACAAATTTCTGAGAGGTAGGCATTTTTGCCCTAGAATATGTTTCATTAAAAAAAAAAAAAAAAAACCAACAATAAAAAAAAAAAAAAAGCCAACATTACTTAAAAACCAGGCAATTTTAATTGAAAAATGAATCCTTTTCACTCAAACAACTGCAAAGTGTTTTGTTATTTTGTGAAATGAGCAAGAAATCAAAGGCAAACAAAGCGTTTGAGACATCTTTCAGCTTGCCGTTATTAGTTGTGTATTTCTAGTTAGGGGTATTAAAGCGCAAATGCTCCTGTGTGTGCACTTAAATTAAGCAATGTGCCTAAACCCAGTTCCTCCATCAGGATTTAAGTGAGAAAGAAAAGGCATTAGCAGCGATTGTACCACTGAAATTGTCAATGTGCAGCGAACAGGCTGTCTTATAAACCGATGAAAAATGTCCGTCCTCTGACTAGCAAGAAATCTAAAAACAAAGGCAACGACCAAGCAATTCTTCTGTAGTCTAAAGTGCAAAAACAGGTGGTTTATCATCTCCAAGAAGCTCGGCATTAAGAATCAACGGACAAACTCCCAGGAAGCATCGTAGCAGTGCAAAAAGATGAAAGATTTGTGTTCAGTCACTGCAGGAATCAAGTGCTGTGGGTTTTGGAACAAAGAAGGTCGGCAAATAAAACACACGTTGTGAAGTTACACTGACCCCCATCAACTACATCCCAAGCAACAAATGGAGGAAATGTAACCATAAATGTGAGCTGATGGTGTGTCCAGGTGTATCAGGTGTATTCCTGATACAAACCAGCATCCTGGTTTGTATCAGGAATAGTGTGGCCAGCAGGCCCAGGGCAGTGACCGTCCCCTTGGACTGGGCCCTGGGGAGGCCAAACCTCAAATCCTGGGGTCGGTTTTGGGCCCCTCATGACAAGAAAGACCTTGAGGTGCTGGAGCGAGTTCAGAGAAGGGCAGAGAGGAGATGTGCAGAGGTCCCTTCCAACCCCAACCATTCTGTGATCCTGTGATCCATCTTCATAAACTCCTGTGCCCCATTGCAAACCCATATACTCCCAAAACATGACCCCAACCACATCCCTTGAACTACAATATGATCTCCTGCCCCATTACATCTCCATACACTTACATGCAGAATCACAGAATGGTTGGGGTTGGGAGGGACCTCTGGAGATCATCCAGTCCAACCCACCTGCTAAAGCAGATTCACCAGAGCAGATCACACAGGAAGGTGTCCAGGTGGGTTTGAATGCCTCCAGAGAAGGAGACTCCACAACCTCTCTGGGCAGCCTGGTCCAGGGCTCTAGCACCTCAAAGGAAAGAAGTTTCTCCTCATATTTGGATGGAACCTTCTGTGTTTCAATCTGTGCCCATTGCCCCTCATCCTATTGTTGGGCACCACTGAAAGGAGTCTGGTCCATCCTCTTGACACCCACCTTGGAGATATTTATAAGCATTGATTAGATCCCCTGTCAGCTTCTCTTCTCCAGGCTGAACAGCCCCAGCTCTCTCAGTCTCTCCTCATAGGAGGTCTGATCATCTGCTCTAGGATTCTGATCATCTCCATAGCCCGCCACTGGACTCCCTCCAGTAATTCCTTGTCCTTCTTAAACTGGAGAGATACGTGTAGGCACCTCTGTGGTCGCTAACACCCTCCACCTGCATGTCTCCAGCACCCAAGAACACGATACCTGAGTCTGGTCCTCTGATCCCATCTTCCCTGATAAGGGATGCCCAAACCAGGCCACATCCTGAGCTCTCAGGCTCCCTGGTACAATGATACAAAACGGGGAGCTCCAAACGGCTGCTGCTTCAGACACCAAAACGCCACGTTCACAGCTCCTTTCCATGGCTGTCACTCCCACTGCTCCTGAATACAACACAAACCATGGGTTGGGAACCTCTGCTCTAAATAATGGCATTTCAGCTGACACTGGGTATGTTATACCTTTGTGACCAGCTCCATTCACTCCCTGGCAAGAACACACCCAGAACTGTTAAGTCCTGCACAAATGGGTTTTGTGCCAGGTGGAGGAAAGAGATGTTTTAAAGCACAAAGCAAAGCGTAAAGGTTGAAGTTGGTAACAGTGCTGGCACTTTCTGAACACACTCCTTCGAGCCACTCGTGCCAAGATTTATTTTTTTCCTGACTTTTTTTTTTAAGCAAGAAAAAAAGTGAAAATAATATATGGCAGAAAACAGCTTTAAAAATATGTTTGCTTGAGAGCAGGATTTTTTTGTTGAGACTCTATTTGTTTCCATGTTGCATTTCATTCTCAAAAAGCTCGGAGATGACGAAAAGCAATTGTGCTGGGAAGAGAAATGGATCTCAGCAGCCTACTTACCACCTATTGCTCTATCCCATATATACTTCATATGCCTCTTTAAATCTGACATCTCTGCAACTCTCTGAACATAAGGGCAAGCTGTGAAGTGCAAGAGAAATTAAGATATTTATCCTACACAGAGTTCAATGGACTCAGAATATAGAGTTCTTGATCTCTAAATACTTTTCATCTCCTTCGCTGTCCTTTCCATTCAGCTTATGTTTCACTCTGCTTTGCGTAGCCTTTCTAGCAACACTTTAATTTAGCAGGCAGAAAGAAGTCTCTGTCTCTTTTTCAGAATGATTAAGTTTCCGAAAAAAAGAGACAAAATCTTAAAAGAAATGCTGGTGGTGAGGCTTCTCTGCTCATCAACCCCACGTTTCATCAATTTAAAGACCCTTCAGACTCTCAGGTGACAATAATGTGTAATTCCCGATACACTACGAGTCACTTTCCCCCACCACCCTCCAGCCAACATCAGATCATAAAGCAGCCGAGCAGTTAGATTACAAAAACACAAGGCACTTTATTGGCCAATAAAACACCTGCAAGAGTGGCCATGTGAATGAAGACCCCATTTTGTGGGGCGATAAATTTTGCGCCAGCACCCAGAAGGCATTTGTATTACAGGAATTGTGCAAATCGCCATCCACGGTCCATGAGAAAAAAAAACATCTTAGGTTGTGGCCAGAAGGGCAAGCAACTCCAGAGGGAGAGCAACAATTAAAATGCACGGCCGGTGGTCCAAAAAATTAGACTTCATAGAGATACTTCCCTCATAAGAATAGGGCACAAATATATAATAGAAGGATAAACAAACTAAACGAACAATCTGAGGAAGTTCATGATAAATCAACAGGTTCTGAGGGTTGTTTCATAGGATCCCAGAATGGTTTAGGTTGGAAGGGACCTTCAAAGGTCATCCAGTTCAACCCCTGCCATGAGCAGGGACATCTTCACCAGATCAGGTTGCTCAGAGCCCTGTCCAACCTGGTCTGGGTTGACTCCATTGATGGGGCATCCACCACCTCTCTGGGCCAGGTCAGGCTACCTGGGTAAGGCAAGACTACCTTTTTTTTCTGCTGGCAGAAGGCAACGGACCAAGCGTAAAGTGAACTTCAGATATAGAAACTCTCCGTTTACAGTGAGGGACAACAGAAATATCCAATTGTCCCAATCCATCCAAACGTGAAAACTCTAAGTTCCGTTATCAGAAACGTCTGCTGCCGATAGCAAATTTGTTCTCTAGGGGGAAAATGGATTTAGCTTAAGAACCTCTGTTAAGAGACCAATGCAGGTACTTGAAAGAAGAAAATTACCTGATGGAAGATCAATATTTCTCCTTTCCCTGCATTGAGGCTTATGTACAGAATAAAATATTCTAGGGACTGATTCTCTGTTGCCTTGCTACAACACAAGCTATTGTAAATGTAACTAAGCCAGGAAATTATATATTTGCGATCATGTTGTGAAAAAACACAGTGCATTTCTGCAGGTAGCAACAAAAAAAAGAGAAAATAAACCAGAAAAAGCCACACTTAGTGCACTGTAAAAGCAGACAAATCAGTCCAAACATGTTTCCCTGCAGTCTTAGTGCTTAAAAACAGACTTTCATAAAAAATGGTAAGTGTCCGAGCTTTATGCAATAGCTGGCAAAAGGTTGTGAGCGTGGATCCAGCTGACAAGTTACTGAAACGAATGCACCACAGGAGAGGTGTTACTGAAGCATGTGGCTGACCTTTCCTTTTAAAATAAAAGGATCTTACATCAAAACAGGGTCAGACTGAAATGCAAGAAGCTAAGGGGACAGATCCTAAATATATATATATATTTTTTTTCCCCTTTCCCAAATGGACAGAAAAGTTTGTTCAGCTGAAAACTGACTTCTGAAGTACAATGAAAATCTGAAGAATTTCAAGGACATGAGCTCTTTATGTAAATGATGATGGCTTGGGTCATAAAGAGCAGTACGAGATCTTTCCCTCCTCCTTGTGAACTCAAATCTATCAAGTGGTGTGTGCTGCAGTAGCACCAGGAGGCACATGCCAACTCCAAACTCCTGGATTGCTTTTAGAATCATAGAATCATAGAACCACTTACTTTGGAAGAGACCTTCAGGATCATCAAGTCCAACCATAACCTAACGTAACTCTACTACTAAACCATGTCCCTAAGAACTTTGGTCTAAACGCCTTTTAAACACCCCCGGAATGGTGACTCCACCGCTTCCCTGCACAACCTGTTCCAATGCCTGACAACCCTTTCCAGGAAGTTTTTCCTAATATCTAATTTAAACCTCCCCTGGTGCAACTTGAGGCCATTTCCTCTTGTCCTATCAGTCACTACTCAGGAGAAGAGACCAACCCCTTCCATGCTACCACCTCTTTTTGGGTAGTTGTAGAGACTGAGGAGGTCTCCCCTCAGCCCCCTTTTGAGTGATCCGAGTTAATAAGCCCATAGTTGTCTAAATAAAACCACTGAAATTCAACGGTGAGGCTAATCCATTAAATTAGGAAGCAGACTCTCTCATGCTGAAAATAAACATGTCTCCTGGCCCTTGTACCTTTAATCCTGGACAAGTTATCAGATAGTACTGCCATATTCATTAAGTCCCTTGTTAGAAATTAATGACCTGAATTCCAGGTAATTCGGGTGTTATCCTAAATGGGACTCATTACCATCCAGTGTTCATACTTTCACTGACATCAAATCAGCCAGATATCCCAAACCAGTTCTTGGGTCTGTTTTCAGGACTCTGTCAAATTGTACAATATATGAATGCTAGATGACATCACTGACATGTGTGACATCCAAACCAGCCACCTAGTCACCCATCATCCAGGAGTGTGTCACTGTAGTTACCAAAATATAGAACGTGGCCTTCTATTTACCAAAGGTTTGCAGGAACTTAGTGTCTGTTCCTTCCACAGCTTTAGAAACACTTGCTCAACAGATAAAGGTGGATCTCCTGTTCTTAAAGTTCTCCTGTTATCCAGGCTGACAGGTTCCTGCACACAGTATCCCCAAAAACAATTCTGCTGATGCCAACCCACCGGTTGTACCATGTCCTCTGGCTGCCTGGATCTCTTCCCCTTATCCCAAAATTATTGAGTAGATGTGAAGATAAGCCAGCTGAAGGCATGAAGTCGGCATGTGTAAGTTATAAGACATTAATGAACCCCATCATTTTCCTTAACTGAGATCTATGTCACACAAAGAGGTCCCCAGAAGCCTGCTGAGTTGGCCTTGCTCTTGAGCAGGAGCTTGGAGCAGATGACATCTAGAAGACCATTCCAGTCACCACTATCTTGCAACTCCATGAGCTCTGCTCACTTCACTGGACTGATGCTTTTCCCGGAAGTTATCACCATTTTCCCAACCACTTCTGTCCAAGAGGAACTTCCAGGCTCTAAGGGCTGTCTCTGGTCAGTCAACAGAGTTTATCAAGATGTCTAGAAAGCCCTAAGCAAATATGGAATTAAAAAAAAATAAAAATAAATAAAAAAAAAATCAAAAATCACTGCTTCCTGGGTATCTGCTTTTCCATATAAATAACAAAAAAAGGAAAAATAAATTAAGTAATTGCTACAAGGAACAGTTAAGAGAATGGATGATATTTTTAGCTGCACTTGCCAAACAGAAATATTCTGCTCATATATTTCATCCCATTAGCCTATCATTAGCTGGATATTTTGTGGTTGTAGGCTCCTCTAAATTACTGCATCACGCCACGGGGTTCTGCTTTGTTAGACCAAATGTGATTCCCAGACCCAAGTCTTTATGCACTCCTTACAGTCCTGCACTAATGGTGGCCCATGGTGGTCCTGAACACAGCTACCGGCAACCTCAATTTCAGCTCAGCAAGATTTTGGCAAATTTTACACCCTTGGTGAGACATAATTTTCTGTTGTAGATGTGCCCCATAATCTGGGCTCCTACTTGTCACCCAGATGGGTCCTTACCACCTGCTTCTCATCCATCTGCAGACACCATGCAGCATGATGCCATATCTCCTCTTCCTCTTCTCTCCATCAACGAGGACACATTTTTGGTGGTTGTTGAAGAGAGCACTCATCCAAGAGCTCAAAGGAGACCCATGCAACAAGTGCCATCTCACGGTATGATGGCTGGATGTTCCTCTCTGACACCACATCTCTGTCACACTAGCAGGATCTCATTTTTAGTTCTAAAACACATTCCCTAACCACAGGATCATAGAATCAGAGAATAGTGTGGGTTAGAAGGGACCTCCAAAGCTCATCTTGTCCAACCCTTGCTATGAGCAGGGACATCTTCACCAGCTCAGGTTGCTCAGAGCCCCGTCCAGCCTGGCCTGGGATGTCTCCAGGGATGGTTCATCCACCACCTCTCTGGCCAGCCTGGGCCAGGGTCTCACCATCCTCACTGTAAAGAATTTCTTCCTCATGTCCGGCCTGAATCTCCCCTCCATTAGTTTAAAACCATCACTCCTTGTCCTATCACAACAGGGCCTGCTAAAAAGTTTGTCCCCATTTTTCTTATAGGCCCCTTTTAATTTTGGAAAGGTCACAATAAGATCTCCGCAGATCCTTCTCCAAAGAGACAGACCTAAAGAAAGAGACTCTTTTACTCTCTCTTACAGAACATAAAACTTTTCTATCAGTGAGGGATCTTACCTGCCTTAAAAACTTCCATAAAAGGAACTTGCTGAATCAGATGTATTGGTTTGATTACTCCATATCAATCTCTTACATGAATGTATTAAAGTAATGCCACTTTGGATGTGTGCGTTATTTTTATCATTTTGGAGGTTGAAAGATGTCATAGATAACTACAACGAAAGGTCTTTGAGGCTGTATCCCTGAGAACAGAAAAATAAAACCAGCAATCCACAGCAGCAGCTTTTGAGCAACGTTATAAAATCAACTTGTCAAATGCCCGGTTGTGTAGCAGGAGACCTGATGGGGAAGGAGATTTCAGTCTTAACTTCTCAACCAGTCACGTTATTTTAGAGACTCTTTTTTTCTTAATGGAGAGAAAAATATTGCAGAAATATTCCTCTTCCCTCGAGCCTTCCCTTCCTTGATCGCTGCCTTTTTAACACTCTCTGTTTTAGTGCGGTACCTCTCCAAATGTAAAGTGGTTGAAAAACAGCAAGCGAAATTACTTGAAAAGGAAAAAAAAAATTAAAAAAAAAAATCAATTAATCTACCAGTCAAATCACCTACTATCTCTCTCTTACGGACAAAAATAGAATCGATTTTTAAAACGGACAATCCAGTAATTTATCAGCTCCTTTTTTAATATTAAATGCCGCATGCCTTCAGCTCCCCTTGGCTTACGATTCCAGCTCCATTACCTGGCACGGCAAGCTGAGACTTGGCCAAATTTTCATCTCTTCAGCTACACCTACTATTCCTCACCATTAGGCTTTAGTCCAAGCTGTAAGAGTTGCTATCGCTATGTATTATAGTGGGGAATTAGCCATCAAGAAACAGTCACACAGTTCTAAGGGAATAACCTTATTGTTCAACAAATAATTTTATTATTCAATCAGAGTGAAATCTTCTTTTAAGTCAAAATGATGCCTTCACTATTTCCCAACCAGTCTGGTACTGCCCAGGTCAGTAAATTAGAGATTATAAAATGTTTACTGGATTTTAGGCAAGACTTTCTGTTAAGGAGAGACCAACAGCTCAGTAACAGCTGCTGTGGACTCTTGAGACAAATCTGTTTGCAAATGGGATGGTTGGGGAAATTCAAGGTATTTCAGTTCACTGTTAAAAACCCAGAGCATCTTAGTGCCCCTCTGAAACCACACAGATGTTAAGTAATAATAGTAAAAAAAGTAATAAAAATGTGGGTTCGGGAGAAAGCACTGACCATAACAAAACCTCTTTCATAGATGTTGGCTTTTTCTATGTTCAATTTCTTGTGTTAAAGAAAATTCTTCCTTACCTGCAGGACAAGATGAAATTAAACACTGTGATTGTACTCCGATATAAGTATTCCTTCAGACATTGATTAGAGGAACAAAAAGACTTTTTAGTAGCATGAGGAAATAACCTTAAAAACGAGATGTTTTCATACCCTGCATTTTCTGCTGGTCATTTATTTATACAAAGATCAAAAAAACTCAGGTGACCAAAACCTGGCACATCCCAGCCACACATTCAATTGTTTCACAACAGATGCTTTTTTCATAACTATTTTTTTGTTTACTATTTCATAATTGACTCTAATGACAAGTTTTCCTCCACACTGATATCACTGGCCAGGTGCACATTGTTCCCACGTACAGCGAGGCATTTGTATTTCCTTTCAAAATACTACTTTTAAAAAATATATTAATGAACCAGGTTGCTTCTGTATTATCACTTCGGCCTTTACTCTGCCTCAGTTCCCCATTCTGTATATACACAGAACTAATTTCTGCTTCTTTTCTCCTATTTTGTGCACCTTGTCTATTGGGACTGGAGGTTCTTGGGAGCATCACCCAGTAGAGCAAAACGATGCACTCATTTGGGATCTCGCTGCAATACAAATAGTAGCAAACAATATTGAAATCTCATTTCAGGACCAAGATGTAATTGGGTCTGAACTTAACCTCCGGTCCTACACTGACGTAATTCCATTAGCTTTAATGGAATTACTCTCGATTTGCACCGGTGTCTCGAATTGAGCTTATGCTTTTCAGGATTTATATATTTTATTTTCCTACCATTAAAACGAAAAGCCAGCTAAAGTCATTTCCAAGTATTTTTTTTTTTTCCCCCAATAAATTCAAGTATTATTTTAGTTTATCTGTGTGACCTCCACTTGCTCTTGTACATCAGCCATCTAATTATTCACGGTTCCTGCAGGATGCTGCATTCCATTATCTTCTATTTATAATCCAAGATGTCTGAGAACAAAAGGGGAAAGGGTTTTCCTGTATATGCTTTTCTGGCCTTATAATTTTCCTCACTCGTTTCCAGGTACTCTCCGCATATGGCCTGTCCTTTAACCTTCTGAAATTTGTGTTTTACCTTGTAATTATAGCTTCCCACGAACCACCTTGCGGCTATTAAAAAGAAAGATTCAAAGAGGCACCGCAGAAAAATTGTGGCTTAGCAGAAACATAAAGAGAGATTTTACATCATCCAGTTTAGTTCAATCCAGGTGGGAAACTTTAACTGGCGATCTGATGGGTCACGAAATGCAAGAGGTGGGAGATGGGCTTCCAGTTCAGATCGCTAGTGCAAATCATTATCTAACCCACACTATGTAAATAATACTAAATTATATTCTTCCTGGCAATATAGTGTTGGATTAATTTCATAAATTAAAAAAAAAAAAAAAACAACAACAAAGGGGAAGGAGAAGACAAAGGACTGAACATTCTTGGATACAGCCACCAAATGGGAATAATCCAATCAAATCCAGGCAACTATGTGTCATGGAAGTGTCTGTTTCTCTTGGTTAACTAAAGAGCGTTTATGTGTGACCAGCTCAGTGAAAACACCTCTGAAATGTGTGAATCCCTCTCGGTGGGAGGAGAAACCTGCTCACCTCCAGCATCTGCCCATCTTGCAAGGTTGGAGAATTCTCTTTTATGCTCTGAACATCTCAGAAAAAAGCAGTTCGAAAGCTTTTCGCATATCTGCTAAATCCCTCTTCCATTTCACAAGTGGAGGCAAATGTTACACACCAAAGCCTTCGTGGCTAGTTTCCCTGGTTGAGCGCACTCAAGACTACTTTTTAATTGCGGTTTTTAATTTGATTTTTTCTGGTGTCGACTTCTTATCAACTTTTCTCATCACTCCTCTTCCTGCTAGATTTAAGAGCTTTTTAGATGCCACTATTTTTCCACACAGAGATTGTGTTACAAGGCTCACATTGTGTTACAAGGCTCACTGAGAAACACCATTTTTTCCCTAGCTCTCAATAATTTCTTGTGTTTCCTTCAGCTTCTTTCTTTAGTTTTGCCACAATACTTTAAAATAGTGAACACTGAAACTATTCCACTGTGTCCCAGTGCACAATTCATTAATTAAAGAAAAAAAAAACAAAAGAAAACAAACAAAACCCAAACATCTTCCTGCTCCAAAACCACTATTTAAATGTTCATACACCTGTGAGTGCCATCCCTGGGAATCCCTGACGAGTTCCTTGACCCACTTAAGGTCACCGTTTTGCAACTTGTGTCCCTGTTCTATAAGCACAGTTCTATAAGCACGCTTTTTTTCAGTAATAACCTTTTGTTTGGCTATTTAGGAAAATGCTGCCAGAAAGGGCTCAGCCTAACACTGTGTCCAGCTCCTCCAGCCTCCTCAGTAGCTTCACTGACCTTTGTGCCAGCTCTGAATTTTTGTGGAAATATTTTCACAGGTATTTAGTGCTGACTAGTCAGACCACTTATTAGGATCAGGCCTGATAGCAAACACAGACAAAACACATTAGAAATGCTCCGTTTTCATTCCTGTTAACTTTGCAGAGTTGTCACTGTCCTTATCCCACCTTTGCAACTCAGTAGACCATGGAGGAAAACTCCTCTTGGTATCATTTGGGTTGGAAAAGGCCCTCAAGATCAACAAGTCCAACCATTAACCCAACACTGTGACTAACCCATGTCCCTAAGAACCTCATCTACATGTCTTTTAAACCCCTCCAGGGATGGTGACTCCACCACTGCCCTGGGCAGCCTGTTCCAATGCCCAATAACCCTTTCCAGGAAGAATTTATTTTCCTAATACTCAATCTAATCCTCCCCTGGTGCAACTTGAGGCCATTTCCTCTCATCCTGTCACTTGTTACTTAGGAGGAGAGACAAACATCCACCAGGGTGAGAAAAGGCACAGAGATTTAGGAAAAACAGATGTTATTTTTAGGTAACAATTGAGCGTTTAATTCTTCATCACGGTGAGATCTGGGCATTTTTCATTCTCATTGAGTTCCCTCTACCATGAAAAGGGAAGCAGGCCGTATAAGCTGGAGGAGACGAAGTATATGCCAGCTAGATCCCAATGGATCAGGCTGAGAGAGCTGGGCTTGTTCAGCCTGGAGAAGTTTCCAGGGAGACCTTATTGTAGCCTTTCTGTACTTAAAAGGGGCCTGTAAGAAAGATGAGGACAGACTTTTTAGCAGAGCCTGTTGCGATAGGACAAGGGGTGATGGTTTTAAACTAAAGGAGGGGACATTCAGACTAGACATGAGGAAGAAATTTTTGACACTGAGGGTAGTGANTGTAGCCTTTCTGTACTTAAAAGGGGCCTGTAAGAAAGATGAGGACAGACTTTTTAGCAGAGCCTGTTGTGATAGGACAAGGGGTGATGGTTTTAAACTAAAGGAGGGGACATTCAGACTAGACATGATGAAGAAATTTTTGACACTGAGGGTAGTGAGAGCCTGACCCAGGTTGCCCAGAGAGGTGGTTGATGAACCATCCCTGGAGACATCCCAGGCCAGGCTGGACGGGGCTCTGAGCAACCTGAGCTGGTGAAGCAACCTGCTCATGGCAGGGGTGGGACCAGATGCCCTTTGACAGTCCCTTCCAACCCAAACTGTTCCATGATTCTATAATTCTACAAACGTGGACAACTAGGCAATGTACGGCAGCAACGCCTTCCATGTGGTCAATATAGAACCAGATGGACCCCCGATAAGATCTTCACCCATCATCACAGTGCTCTCCATCAATGATGTTCATTCGGACTTCTCAGCAGGACTTAAGGAGGGAAATATATGATATTAGGAGAGGAACAGAAATGCAGATGAAGCCCTTTCGCTGGCTGGCTTCAGCACACACAAAGTCACATACCTGCCCGTATTGAAAGAAACAGTCAGTGCAAACCTTCCCTAACTGTTCTTTGAAGGAGAAAACCCTCAATTCATTTGGTTAAAAAGAAAACAAAACACACAGAAGCAAAAATATAAAAATAATTAAAATAAAAGACACAAAAAAAACAACCAACCAAAAAATAAAAAAAGAGCCCACGACCAACCAACAAATCCAACTCAGTATCTTTCCTAAGTTTCAACCCTGAATAATATAATTACTTGCAAATTACTTACTTGTAATTATACTTAGGAACAAGTACCACAAAATTGAGTTAAGAGATAATTCTCCCTGAATGTGAGAGCAACACGGTGGGACACTACGCTTGTTGAACAAGCCAACTGCTGATGGAGAATGCACCACAAGGGCCAAATGCTCTCACAGCCCCCGAAATGACTCTTTCAGGGTGCGTGATGCCTGAGCATCCTCCTCGAGTCTTCTGCTTCATAGAAATCACTTTCTGCCACCAACAGTGTCAGGGACTTGACATCTCGGTGTCACATCCTTACCTGTGGCAGGCAGAGAGGAACATATGGCACTTTGTCCCCTCCACACGCGAGTGTCATTCCTGGGACTAATGAGATAAGTGGAAGCGTCTGCTATTGGCAGCAACGGGACATGAGGAAACAGCACAACACACTGTTAAAAAGAGCTATTAATATTCTTACGGACCGCCAGCCCAATCCACACATACAGCTTAATTAAAGGAATTTAAGAGTCTTAATTAACGTCACTCAAAACTTTAGGTATTAAAATCCATTTGCAGAACGACAGGGGTGAAAACTCTCTAGTTATTCTGTGTTTCTTGCTAAATGTTTCTGCACTCACCTTCCTACCCTGTTTCCCCAAAAATAAGACCTACCCTGAAAATAAGCCCTAGCATGATTTTTCAGGATTTTCAAGGATGCTCAAAATATAAGCCCTACTCCAAAAATAAGCTCTAGTTACAATTAATAAAAATGTCCATTTAAATAGTGGCCAGGTAGCTATACATGTAAAAAGCAAGCATCTTTTGGAGCAAAAATTGTATAAGACCCTGTGCTCTTTTCAGGGAAACAGGGTGTTAGCTGAGAACATCAATCCTTGCCAACTTTGCTATGCTTCTTCACCAACCTCAGCCTAAATTAGAGAGACCAGCCAAAACCAAAAAACCCTGCAATGTGTGTGTTTCCCTGGATTTTTGCAGGGGCAGGGAGAGGTTTTCCTCATTCTGCCTACTGAAAAGAAATTCTTTTAAGAGCTGGCATGCTGCTGATGCAATCCTGTTTCTTTAGAAAGAACACGCACAAAGACCTGTTCCTCAAGTGCAATAAAATGACGGGAAAAAAAAGAAAATAAACTGCTAAACCAGCCATGGGTTTCTTTCCAAGCTGCCTTTTTGGCAAGCTCTGTGGCCCAAGGTCTCCTGTCCATCTGAGTGCCATGGGCCACCCCTCCAGTTGCTTTTTCTTTTGCGTTCTGCAGGGTGAGAGCTTTTATCATCTGCATAATGGAGCTTAACCATTCCTTCTGGTTAGCCAGAAGAAAAGGCAGCCTGAATACCCATCAGCTTTGGGAAAGGGAGGTTATCACGGAGCAGTTACACTTAGTGGAGCAAGCCAGCAGATTTCTAAATACTTTAGAAAATAAAGAGTATTAGCCCTGAACCCTTTGCTGGCTCTTTGTTGCAGCAATTACTGATTGCAGAAAGAAAGGTGTTGCTAACACCGGGGTAAAGTGTGATTCCACTTCTCATTGACTTCACGTTTCCGCTTTGTCTTTTTTTATTTTTTAATGTTCTCCCTTATGCAAGACCTTGAGTATTTATTTTGACAGCTTACGTTATTCAGCAAGCAATTAAACTTTCAAATGTATTGTGTTCTCATAGCTTAAAATAGCTTTGGCAACATCAGTAGTGTTTCTCAATCCCCCACAGGATGAAGATAAAGAACATTTCTGTTGGATATTTTTTTTTTTTTTTCTTTTTTGCAAGTTTTTTTTTTTATTAAATACAGT
>VWYH01001795.1:897916-921406 GCA_013399365.1 Pampusana beccarii | reverse complement strand
TCGGCCGGTAACCGCCGCGGGAGGGCGCGGGCAGGCCCGGCCCGCAGGCCCCGCGGAACCAGGAGCTCGCCTGAGGGGCGTGCCCGGCGCGGCGTGCGGGGAGGCGGGCCCGGGGCCGGAGGAGCGCCGGTGGAGCTGTGCTGCGACTCTAGCAACCGCAGATCGTGTTTTACCTGACGCCTCACTCCGTAGATGAGAATGGTCCCAGATAAAATTGATTTATTGCCTTTTCTCTGAGTTCGCGGGATCTCTTATCACAGCTCTTGTTTTCTGGAGCGCAGATTCTCTGTGGGCCATCTTTGAACTCCCCCTGGTTTTCACCATCTACTCTCACACTCCTTGCTGTTTCATGTTAATAATACTAGAAAAATAAAGGGGTGAATATACCGTCGAATGAATACGAATGGTCACAAGCTGGGTTTATGGAGAGCTGTGTTAATTATTCCTCAGTTCCCCAAGTAACAAGTATCTGGCCTGCTGAAAAAAATTGTGGCTTCAGCTTTCAACCAGATGGAGCATATGGTCAAAATGGGGTCAAAATATGATTGTCCTCACAGCTTTCTGGAGACATGCAGTTAGGGCCATGGATTCATAAGCAAATGTTTGCACGAAGAGTATGAGGGAAAGTCTGGTGGATCAGAACGGATTCATTCCCATTTGTATAATAAAATACTGATTCCAGGCTAGCACTAGCTAGGACAGCACCAGCTACAAGCCAGCCATGCAGAGAAGGAGTACTTAGTGTCCACCCCCTTCATAAATTTTGAAGGAAGAGGATAAATTACATTAGTGACTAAAATTTTAGGAGACATGAAGAACTTCGGAGGTGCAGTCATGTGTGCAAGTGGCTAAGGGTGGCCTTATGGAGACAGAAAAGAGGACTAACGGTCTAGTGGTAATTTCAAGTGTGAGGAAGCTGGGTAAGAAGCTTTGACGTTCCTGTAAACCCTGAATTTCCAAATTTTACTATTCCTGTTTAATAAGAAGATGTAAAAAAATCCCCAAACCAACCATGAATGGAACAAATTCAGAGTCTGTTACACAATATTAGTTCTTTTTGACCACAAAGAAACAGCCAATGTACTTTGGAACCCGAAACAACATAAAGAACGCGCTGAAAAGCCCTTAAATCATTGTTGTGAAGCATGATAGCACTGCTACTGTAGTGGTGTAAAAAAGAAAGGGAAGGAAACCTGCATGCATATTGAAGTTATTGATACTTTGAGATCTCTGTATGATTTTTCAGTCAAAATGGACAAAGATAAGCTCACAGAAGTTAAGGTTCCCTGAAGAGACATTGTGTGCTGGCTGCATAAATGCATTTAGCTCCAGTCTGAAATCAGCCGTTTGTGTTATTGGCAAAGACAACAGGAGAAGTTTTTAGAAATCATTAACGGTGTTGACTGAGTGTCTCCGAAAGAGCATCCTGGACTTCCTGGCTTGCATGGTTCACATCCCAGCTTTAATGTGGAATTAATATAAGAAAGGAAGAGCAAGAAAGTGCATGAAACGGAAGATAACCAAACATCAAACTGGCCTTTCAGCAAATTCTGAAAATTAAAGGAGAAACTAAGCAAGAATGAGAGATGTGGGAAGGATTTCCTGGGGTCAGACTAGTTCAGCGCTGCAGACTTTCTCCTGTGGGAGTCTGTGGGACAGGCTCTGTGAGGAATGCTGGCTTCTTTGGGCACAGATCTATTTCATGCCCAAAGGAAGTATTTAAAGCTTTTAGTGCCTGAGGAATGTGAATCGCTCCAAGCTACAGCATATGCCGTGTTCTTCATTTGTCCAATAACTTCACTATTACAGAATCAACACCTAAAATAGCCTCTTGTAAAAGCTGATCTGTTTGGGAAGATTAAAGTTTCCCTCCCTACTGGACAATTTTTTGTTTGCTTGTTTGTTTTTGTTTTAATGTGAGAGGAATTACTTGGAACCCATGTTTAGAAAATCTGGCTTTCTGAGACTCGGGGTGTGAGGCACAGTGCATGCATATAGTGTGCTGGGCTTTTCTTGGAGCAAAAGCTGTGTTTGCAGAGTGGTTCCCTACAGCTTCACGGATATTCAGGCTGCTGACTTACCGTCCTTTTACAGTGAGGACAGCAGGTCAGTATGGAGGCAGAAGAAAGCGGAAGAGTCTCTGTGTAAGATACAAATCAAGCTTTAGCGGTACCTGCTGAAAGCCTCCTCTGTCCAATTAGAAGGAGACATGGAATCAGTTCTCCACCAAAAGCCATTGCCCGACCACTTCTGATGGCCACCCCACGCTCACCAGTGTTTGCAAGACAGCTGCAACATTTCATGAGCCAACCATTGAAGAATTTCCATGGAGGAAAACGCTCCAAACAGCACAGGATTTTTATGACATCCACTTCTGGCCTCTCCTGACATCCAGTCTTGGCTGCTGCTTCCTACTTATCCACGACTGCCAGTGTGTCTTATTCAGAGCTATTTCCAGTCAGCGCCTGTTCAAGGTACACACAACTCTTAAATTAGTACCAGAACTAAGCAGCTACTAGAGGGGAGAGGTGCTCATAGCTGCTTTGGTATCTCCCACACCCAAGCTGAGCCACAGATCAAATGTCTAGTTCTGTGAACCAAGCCCATTCAACTCGTTATGTAAGCAGATGTGTATGTTTTGTTCTAAATTCGGCGACATCCGTGGTGGATACTGTTCTACCTGCTTTGCACTCTGAGTGCAAAGAATCCCAACAAGTGCACTGCATGTAATGGGAAAACACGGTAAATTAACAGACCTCCTGGGAGCCTCAGCTCTGGATCGGAGAGGGCAGGCAAGTCCTATTTAGTAACATATTAATAGATCCTATTGAGGTTTTTGGTTTGGTTTGGTTTTGTATGTAAGATGTTTTTGTTCTCTGGCAAGACAGAAATGCCTGGCTTTACAGGATTGCTCAGTGCAGAGAAACAAACGCAAAAGTGAAGTGAGCAGGGCGGACTGCTGGGCTCTGCCCACTGTGTCTGCAGGACTGATAGCTTACGTGGTATCCCCAGTGAAACTGGTTTTGGCGGTGCCGTGAAGGACAGCCGTGTCTGGGGTCTCTCCCAGCTTCACGGGACAGGAACAGTGAGAAGCTGGAGACTGAGACCAAAGGCTTGGCTGAACTAGAAGGAGGTTGGGAGGCATGAGGTGGAGCTGCCCAAGCCATCAGCCAAGCTTTTATAAACACAGTAGTTTCTTTTCTGAAGGTGTTCAAGACAGGTCAGCATTTCCTAAATCTAGAGGAGTCGTACTGCAAGCATGCCTTATAAATCAATCGAAACAGAAGAAGTGTATACATGAGAGTGTGGAGGGATTTGTGTATATATGTATATGTATATGTATGTATCTGTGCCTGTATGCAGAGTCACAGCATTGCAAGCCTAAGAGCTATTAGTGATGTCCAGCACTGCCCCTGCTGAGAGCGCTCAGAATCCGCTTGGATGCAGGGAAAATGCCAGTTTAAGAGATTTCGCTGGCTCTTTGCCCCCAGCCACTTATTCTTGCCTCTCTCCTTCGTGGCAGTTTCCCTGCCACTGTACCAGTACAATAACTTGCAGAGCTGTGCCTAAAGCAGCTCCCTGGACTGGCTGAGGTTAACATCCCTTCTATGTGCTGCTGGTGCTGCGTCCGTACTCTCTGGACAGAACAACAGATCGCCTTTAACATGTACAGCCTAGAGCAGTAAGAGGAGAAACAGGCACAAATGAGGTGCATCAGCAAAGCTGAGGAAAAGGTAACACAGGAGTAACAATTTTTTTGCATCCTGTGCAATGTCAGCATGCCAGCTGCTGGCAGTAGTTCAGATAAGCTCCACCAATGTCTTGTGGCATGAAAAATGCCCAAATTAAGATGCAGTTGAGCTGATGATGAGTGTTTATTTTTACAGGAATAGTCCTGTACCCTTTGCAAATGCAAAAGAGCTGCTGGGAGTCATTTCATTATATACTGGTAACCACCACAGGGGACTTTGCAAAGGTGATACTCATATGAGTATACTGGGATAAGGACTGGTAGTTACTAGTTCCCCTGAGAAAACAACAGAGCATTTTCCAAAGGTGACCAGAAGTTATGTCCTGAAAGGGACCCAGTCACGCTCTGTCCTAGGGGCTTGCCACAAAGTTGGGTGAACAAAGACTGAAAAGAAAGTGGCCTAGAAAGCAGCTCAGAAAGTAGCAGGATCAAAAAGAAAGAGACAATTCACACATGGACTGTGGATCTTATTTCCGTAGGACCCTGTGGGTACTAAAGCACTGTAGGGGTTCAAGAACCTTTTGAACAAATACCAGGAAGAAAAGTCTGTCCAAGCTATTAAACACAGACACACCATCTCTAACTCGGGAAGTCCCAGAGCCACAAACTGCTGGGTCTGGTGGAGTATTTAAGAGAAATATGACTGTATGTTTGACCTCTTTTTATACTGTCTGTAAGCTTTTGCAACTGGCCGCTGCTGGAGGTAGATATCTTCTACTCAGTGGATCTGTTATCTGACTCCTCCAGCTCTCTGAGACATTCTGCAGGAGTCGCAATTGTTTTGCTTATCCTGCTTAGCCGATCTCTTCTAGTAAATCTAAATTCATCCAAACAATGCTCAGAAGGTGAAAGAAAATGTTCGAAGACGAAATATGCCCCAAATCATCTTCAGTGAAACAGGACTGCCCACCCAGACCCTGTTGTTTGCCATCACAGACATCCAAATTTAGGAAACATATGGGCGTGGGCATAGTTAGAGTCATTGACCACAGGCATGACATAGCCCTGGTTGCTAAAACTGACCTGAAGTTGTTTGCCTTGCAGGATATGGTGAGGAGGCTTGGATTGAATATCATTGACTAAGGTCAGAAGAGTTAAGCTTGAAATAGCAGAACTTGAGAACATTTGGGATGTAAACAGGTGACTGGAGGGAGTATGTCACAAGCTTTTTGCAAGGGATAATCATTGACCAGAACCGTTGGCACATAGGAGCTGATCTGAGAAGGGCTTTACTGCCTGTGTAACAGTGCTGGCAACAAAAAGATTAGCTCTGCATTCACTGCAAGTTAATTATATCCCTAGTGATCTGTAACTCCATCTCGCATGTCCTCATAGATTAAGAGAATGATTACAAATGCTGCAAGAGAGAGGCTCATCTTAAGGCTCACAAGCCAGAACAAGTGGCAGAGACCTCCCTTTCCAGGGGTTTGTGTTTCAAGTTTAGTTGTTGTGACTAAAATTTTTGTTATGTTTCCCTTTTAACCTTCTTTCCCAGGGTAAGAAAATTTATGCACGCACATTATCTATATGTCCATCTCTTTCCCTGTTGAATCTGAAGGCTGTAGATTTTATAAAACCAGATTTCCAGATGGAAGGGAGAGATCTGGAATCACGTCTTTCCTTACAAAAAAGAAACAAGACTCTGCTCAGCAATTCCCTGCACTGGTTGAAGTGTTCTAGGCGATCAGCACAGACGGGCTGGCCAGCCAGCCCATGCTGCCTGTGAGACACGGGGAGTAGATGGTGTATGGGGGGAATAGGGGAGCTGGCAGCATTACAAGGTCCTCAGGAGGACAAGAGGAGACAGAGGTTATTGTGGAAAGGAAGGCAAATGGGACACAGGAGATGTGGAAACTGTGCTTTGTTCTGCTGCCCAAAATGCAACTTCAACATGACAGATCTGCAGTTTCTGTCTGAGGTCCCATTTAAAAAAAAAAAAAATGTTCTTGAACCTTAAAATCTGCCTTCAAACAAATCCCTTAGGTTTGATGTGATAATTTGCTGCTGCAGGATTTCCCAGAAAAATGCAGACAGCCTGAGCTCCGGGGTAAGAATTCAAGCAACTGGAAAGCAGTGGGGTGCACCCTCTGCATATCAATTTTTCAGTTGGCATCGGAGTTAGTGTTCCAGTTCCAAGAACTGCCACTGAAAACAAACTCCTTGTTTTGAAGAGATGGGAACTCAGATATTCCCAGGGAAAAAAAGTCTGGGGTCATAAGTACAATATAGGTAAAGTTTGCTTTTGCATGTAAATCACTAATGCTTTCTGCAGTGCTCACTCGTTCTTAACATCACTGTCCTTACTCACTGCTTCAGTCAGGACAGTTCTGTGTTGCAGCTTTGCTGCAGCTTTTATCTTAGGAATGTTTTAAAAAAAAAAAAAAGAAAGAAAGAGATCATACTGGGAAACCCCCCAAATCCATTTAGTTAATAATGAGAAATTAGTCCCTTTGCTAAGAGATCTTACTCTGTTTGAGGTGGTAGTTCCTCCAAACCAACAAGGAACACTTTTTGGCAGTATAAACTAGATCTCTATGTAAGTGGTTTTTAACAGGCTTTGAAGGTAAATCAAGTGCTTGAGGAATCATCTCTGCTGAGAAATAGTTCTGAAATTGGGCAAAGACGGTGACTCTGCTCCAGCTCTTCCAGGGCCTCCAAGCCTCTCTGCAACCAACTTTCAAATGACCTTGGCTAGGGAATGGAGATTAAATCCAAGACACCTTCTCTGCCAGGCAGTGCTATTGTTAAGGCAACCCTGCTTGTCACTCCTGTACATTTTGGGGGTGATTACACGGAAATCAGCAATCCCCTGGTGCATCTCTACCCTAACCAAAGGTCTTGGCACTCACGAAGCCGCCAATTCAACCAGCGCTGCTGAATCTGGTTCTGCCCTTCTGTTGTCATGGGTGGCCAAAGGAGACATTCAAGAACTGAAACTAGGAGCAGTTTGGATTCCCATAGTAGAATATATACATTCCCATAGGGGACCGTAAACTGTGCTCTCTCCCCAAGCAGGAACCTTTTCCCCCTATTGCAGTTGCTGCCTGTCAGGGGCTTGTTTCAAGTTTTGGTCTAGGAGCTGGATGAAACCTCCCTGCCCTTGCCCAGTCCACTTTACTGAAGGCAAGTCGTGTAGGTGCTGTGTGCATTTCAATGCTGCTTTAGTTGGAATACGGGTCCCCATTTGGCCTCCTGTTAAAATACATTGTCACGTGGAGAGAAACAGAATTTTGACTGGAAAGATAGGAACACAGAGCCAACATAAATATTCACTGCAAAAATAGGAATTGCTTTCAAAATAGCTAAGCTCCCAATTTATTTCTTCCTACTTCCTGAAAATTTATCAGCGCTGCTTAGCTCATGGCTTTTTCCTACTTATCTCTGTTTTCTCTCTGCAGACATATTTCTGAAAGTGCAGCTGGAGCTGTGTCTTGCTACATTTTGTGGGCTGTGGTAGTTGCTTCAATTAAAACTTGCAATTGTTTCTTCAGTGGGATTGTGGGTTAGCCAGTTCCGCTCTTGACAAATTTGTAGTGATACAGGGTAACCAATGATACTTTGGAGTAAGTCAGAATTCCTGCATTCCTCCTTGTGTAAATAAAATGACCAGAGTTGGGGCTTGAGGTTTTCTTTTTCGGTCTGAGCTGCTGGAGAATTCCTCTCCATCTCTACAGAGAAAAAAAAATAATTTTGAAAACTGCCTTAATGCAGCCAACATGTTTGTTTCACTTTTCTCCCCACCTTTCTGGACAGTGCCCCAACCAGTACAAGAGACAGGGACAAAATTGAGACCCCAGTGAAGGGCCACGGCGAGATTGGCTTTGGTCACCCTGGAGGAGGTGACAGAAGGAGATTGAATCGCACCTTGTGCTGCTCATGGGGGTTACAAGGACCTTGCGAGGGCAGGAAGCCACAGGTGGTAACAAGGGAAGCTCTTGTTCCCATGCACGGTGCCCAGACAGGACCCCCATCCTTCAAGAATTTTTCGAAACTCAACTGGGCAAGGCACTGAGCGACTTTCTCTAGATTGGCAGCCACTCCTGCTCAGAGCAGGAGGTTGGGCAGGAGATCTCCAGAGCTCCTGTTCCACCAAAATCCTTCAGTAATTTTTTTGTATGACTTAAGGATCAAGCAGCCCATTGCTGCTGTCAGACACATTGCCACTTTTCCCAGCTCAAAGCACACGAATTTGCAGGCCTGTTGCTGCAAAAATCCCAACAACAATGCTTTCCTTCATGGTTTCACCAAAAAAATAATTGCCCCTCTAGCAGAAATGTTCATCTTTCACAAGCCTGATGAGTACAGATTTATTACAAAGAATGCACAGAAAATCTGCTCTTTCTGCTCACAGTGGAACTCAAAGAGCAGCTGCCTGTTCCCTGGGGGACTGATCTAAGTCTTTCTTTGGGCACCTGTTCCTTAGAGGTCTTCCTGCCCTCTTTGCCCTTCTGCTTTTTGTCCAGCTTCTGAGACAGACACTGAGAGACCGACAGGTAAAACCTCCTTGCCGCCTTGCCTGCAGTCTTATTTCTTGAGGTGGCTAAAACCCCCAAACACCATGGAGGAGGTATTTCAGACGTACTTCTATCTTTTCAGAAATGGCTACAAAGGATTGAAAAATGGGAGAGGACTGGCGCGGCTTAACAAGGGTGTGGGAGTGGAGAGCAGAGAGGGGCACTGGAGAGATGCTGACTAACAGGGAGTCAGATATCAGAGAGTGACTTTTTTCAGAAACTATCTGGCCAGATGTCACATCTCTTGGGGGGGGCCCTCAGTATGACAAGGTTTCTTGCCTGTTTTTGCATTAGGAAACCATTGACAGGCACTATATCACTTATTGACTTGCCTCTGAAAGTCCATTAATTTTGTTCTGTCACTACGTTTTAATTTCCATAACATATCCCGCATTTGGCGTGCTGATGTGTAGCATTTCTGCAACATCACTTCTCCAGATGTCAGCTTCAAACTGGAAACTGAAACATCTGGGGAGGAAAAAAAAAAGGCAGAGGATTTGCCAGCTGAGGTGGTGTGTGCGATGACAGGTTTGCAGGGGAAGCACAATAGCCTGATGTGTTGCTACAGAGACCTGCAGCCAAACAGCTAAAGTGTTATTTACACATGCTATTTACACACCTCACACGAGCTTCACTAAATTTGTCACAAGTCAGTTCCTATTGGAAATGAGTTCAAGTTTTTCAGCTAAGGGGGTTACAAATTAAATGTCGTATAATACATTTTTTGGAGCCAGTACTGTCTGTCTGGAGCAATTTCTGTGGGTGAGATGAGCCCTCGTGAATACTTTCAACAAGCGGTTAGCTGGGCGGTTAGAAGAATTGCCATAGTATTTTCCCAGGCTGACTGATTAAAGTTAAAAAAAAAAAAAACAAAAAACCCTCTTCTAATCAAAGATAAACTGAGTGATCATGAGAAAGGAAATGCTTCTATGAGTAACTCCTCTGTCCCGGCCTGTCATCCTGCAGCGTGCCGTTGCTCTGCCCTTTCCCAGGAGAAGACCATGCACGTGGCTGATCCCACTATTTTGGGATAATGTATATACCCGGGACTCTGTGTGATCAGGAGCAACAGAAGCTGAGCTCCCATTCCAGAGTGCTCCCATGGTCTCATTTGAGAAGAATTGTCTCCCGTGGCATGGCAAGGTGCCCCAAGGTTCAGCTTCATCCTTTGACTTTGACACCTGAGTCTCTGCTGCCAGGAGAAACTGTCCCCACAATGGGTTTTGAGCCTGGCTGGCCGCTAAAAATGGGAAGAAGTTAAACTATTTTCGGGACTGCTGGGAGGAAAGTCAAGGGAGTTCCAGAGCTACGGAGAAAGCGGAGGACTCAGGCAGAGAGGGATGTGGGACCAGCAACGTGGGATTGCAGCCATACACCTGGGATATGGAGATGTTCCACGGTGGGAAAGAGATGAGCCACTGGCACTGGCATAGTGGGCCACAGTTGCCAAAAACATGGGGGATTAACGAAGCTGTCTGCTGAGCAGCACTTTACCAGGCTGGTGCCTGTGGGACTGGTGTTTCCAAGGCTCAGGGCAGACAATAAAGTGGTGCTGCATTTGCACACCACAGGAAACCAAGCAAAACAAAACAAACCGTCCCCCCCCCCCCAAAAAAAAAACCCCAACTAATCAAAACCCCCAAAAAACACCAAACCAAAAAAGCTCCAAACTTTCTCAGTGCTGTTAAAATTGCTTGGCCTCACTGTGATGTATGTGGGAAAATCCCTTATGTCAGAGACCCCCTCGGAGCTGTGCACACAGCCGGCCGTGGCTGGGGACTTTCCAGGTGTGCTCTTGAATAAGCTAGCAGGTATTTTCTTAGAAGTGTATGGAAAATGCACCGCAGGCCAAACAGTTGCAATCACATCTCATACAGCCCTGAGATCAAAACCTGTCACTCGCCTTTGAAAGAGATTGTTACCCTGTAGAAGTGAGGGTAACTTGTCTGGACAAAATATGGTTTAAGTTCCCAGTTTTCTGCAGAGAGCTGTGCTGGAGGTGAAACAAGTTTCACCCCTGTGGAACGTGTGGGACCCTGGCAGCTGACTGCTGGGGGCTTGTGCAGCTGAGCATCACCAGGGGCTTCCTCAAGGAGCCTCTCTGCCCAAGTAGCGCTGGAAACCCGGGTGCAAAGGCTGCCCAGTGCCAGGCAGCGGTGCTGGGGATCCTGGGGGAGCAGAATGGGCACGTACCTGCTGAAAATTCATCTAACGTCACTAACTGGATGCAGAGATTCGTCTGGTGTGGTGCCGTCGCTCAGGTGACTGCAGGGAGGGAGCATCTCTGTGCCCCCTGGGGAGGACCAGGCTCCCACCTGAAAAGGGGCAGGGTGAACAGCATTGTAAGACCTGTGGGAGACAACACACAGGCTTTAACGGAGCTGGAATTCTACAGCTGTAAAACAAGCACTAAACTCTGCATACATTTGGAGCTAAGTTTAACCCCAGTCTTTGCAAACCTGTGCTCGCGGAACTGGAGGTCTGCCAGACTAACCTGCTGCAGGAGACGTGTGATATTTTGAGAACAAGGAGGGATTTTTTTTTCCCCAGGGCTTTTGCCAGACTTCAGCTTACGAGCATGAGGATGTAGCTTAGGCAGCAGGGTCCTGGTACAGGATGTTGCTACATAGCCCAGGAAAAAGAAACCTGGATCAAGCCCACTGGTGCTGGATGCTTTGCAGGCCCCGCATTTCTCCCGGGCTTGCCGAGCTGCCCAGCACAGTGGGACCGCGGTCGGGCTGGACCCGGTGCTGCTCCTGCCTGGTCCCAGCACGAGCTGCGAGGGAGCCCAGGATTCCCAAGCTGCTCTGGGCACCGAGCCACTGGCCTCCTTCCCGTTAGCCATAATCACTGGTTTGCTGGAAAATTTATGAGACCTGCCGTAGTGCTGTTCATGAATATAGAAGCTGTTGTAGATGTAATTTGTTTCTGGGATTTGACAGTGTTTATCTGAGCGACTTCAGCCACCCGTCATTCACAGTGTCTATGACAGTGCTTCTGCTGATGGACTCAGATAGCTGTTAGCTTCTGTCGAGGGATGCAGTTTCACCCCTGACTCTCCTCGTGTTCAGTTTGCGCCAAGAAGCATGGCAGTTAGTCCGTCTGGTTTAGTATTATTGCTGGAAATGTTGTTGTTAGCCATTAAATTTGCTAACCCTATTTTCAAGGTTATTACAGTATTTAACTTGGCTGCTCCAGAGTGGCTTTAAAGTTGTATTTCCAACATATGATACGGGTAAAAATAGCCAGTGTCTAATTAGAATAATCCCTAGAGAAACTCAGATTCCTCAGTTTCGCAGTGAGTTGTTCTCCTCGCAACATGGCAGGCACATTTCAGCTCAGTGACAGTTCCTTCTCCACCACCATGGGTCAACCTAGACCTCCATCAGCTGGGGAGCAGCTGACATCGGAGATACCAGGAGAAATCTCCTGAGAAAAGCCCTGAGAGCATCTCATATCTCAGGACACAGCAGCTTCTCCAGGCTGGACACTTAGGTAGGGCTTAGGTGACCACCACCAGTACCTTCTCCATTTGTTTTTAGGTTTTCCTTTTCTAAGTTCCTGTGTGGGTCTGTGAGAAAAATCCGCTGCCTCATCCATTGCTGGAATTTCTGGGAATCGGGCAGACTCCGGCTGCAGCGTTATGGTTTGGAGCTTAGGCTGGCGGTGGTGCCAGAAATAGTGTTTTGCAAGCAGCAATGCGCAGCAGTCGGGCGGGCGGGCAGATTCCGCGGGGCTATGATTATCCCGTTAAACATTGCCGGCGTCTGCAGCGGGGCACAGGGGGTGAGGGCCGGCGGTGGCCTTTAGGCTGCCCACCATCCCAGCTCCTCCCGCAGAGCGAGATGAGTCAGGCCTTTGGCTCTGTCTCTCGGGCAGCTGGAGAGCCGCCCAGGCCCTCCCACGGTACGCAAACAGCGGCCAGGGACGGTGCTCGGGGAGCTCCAGTACAGGCGATGAAACCCAAGAGGTCTGGATGGGCTGCTGGTGCTGCTGGGCAGCCCTCTGCCCCACGCATGGCTCCTAAAGTCCTGCTAAATCCCCTGTCCGTGTCCTGAAGAGCTCCAGGAGCTTTGTTGGAGAAGATGGAGAGGCTGGGGAGTGGCTTAGCTTTTCCTCTCAAAGCCTGCCAAGCCAGGCTTCCATGGCTTTGCCCAGATGCACTGAGCAAGTGCTCTCAAGGGCTTGGTCTTTTTTCATTTGTTTGTTCAAGATTGAAATGCGATACACAAACAAATATGTGAGGTGAATGTCACCAAGTCACCGCGAAGTTGTCCTGGGGCTGATGGGACGTTCCTTGGCTGGCCACGACTCTCCGTCCTTCAGGCTCATCGTGAGCCCGTGTGCTCAGAGCTGCGCCGGGGTTGGTGCTCCATGCAGGACACACATTGCCTCCCTCCCTGAGATGGATGGAAATATTTCTGTTTTCCAAAATTAGTTTCCAAATGTGTTGGAATTTCCTTTCAGAAGGAATTCTTGAAAATCTGGTCCTCATTGTGAAACCAAATGCCAGCTTCTTCCAAACCCTATTTTCTGGATTTCCTCACCCAAAGCGGATGGCAGATTTGAAGCATCTCTGTTCCCAGGGCAGCTCTCAGGATTACCCTGCTGAGAGGCTGAGGCAGGGGCTCGCCGTTCGCTATGTGGCTGCTTGGATTTTCATTTAACGGTGCTTTAGCTGTTACAGCTGAGGAAAATCACAGTGGTGGTTTAGAAGATGCTTCTCATCTCCTCCAGTGAGTCTGGACTGCTTGGGGACCTGGCTGTGTTCAACCCCAGGGACACACGCGACCCTGCACGAGTCCCTCCTGCTCCACACAACCCCCTCTGTTTGCACAGGGTCACGCACCCAGACTGCGCTAATACAATGAAAGTACTTTACAGCAAGGCAGAGTGCCAATAATCTTATTTAAGGATGACATATCTTATTTTCCATGTCTTCTGGTACCATCTGGACCTCTGGGGAAATATCTGGAGCGGCCTGGCAAATTCCCAATCGCACATCTGAAAAGAGTTATTTTCAAAAGGCCAGAAAAACAACTGTTTGAGAGGGCTGATTTCAGAGTCTGACTTCACTTTGAGCAGTGGCTTCTCATCGGTTTTGTTACCAGGGTCACGCTTTTTTAAAATTTATGACAAAACTCAAGCTCTGGACAGAAAACACAACAGCCTTTCAATATTAAGATGGACTCTTTAGCCCTACACAATAAGGCAGATAATTTTATTTGCAGCCTCAGTTACAGAAACTCTTTGTTTGAAATTCTTCCAGAGAAGCATTATCTCATTGCGTCAAACAACCAACTTCAGTGGGCACCAAGGAAGCATCTACGCCCAGGCCTATTTTGACAGTCTGATCCAAATGGCTCTTTTGCTCAAATGTAGGTCAGATTTCATTCCTTTTCCAGGAGGAGAATTAAGAGCAAGCTCAAATACAAGATTTCCAGGAAACCAGAAGCAATTGCTGCTTCTATTTCTATTACAGAAGCCCTGCCAGAGACAAGCTCCTTTGTACTCAGGCTAACTCCTCTCCTAACTTTACCGTGTGATTGATGACTCAAATTATGAGGTTTTGTTTCCCATTTCTACCTGAGAGTTCCTGCTTAGGCTCTTCCCAGATGCAATGCGAAAGGTTACCACAAAGATATTTATGGGCATATAACTCTAGCTGCTAAATTTGTAATTGCCCAGCCCCAGGGCGGAACATCCTTTTAACTGAATCAGTGGCTGTAAGATACAGCACGTACCATGGAAAACTGGCCTCACTTGCAACACCACTCACCTACTCTGCCTGCTCCTGTGCAACAAAATTATATTAGACTTTGTGATCGCCGTGTCTGAGTCAGCAGCACTGGATGCCGCAGTCTCGCCGTTTTCCCTGGTCCCCAGTATGCCCCAGTGCTGTGCTGGTACCCTCCTGTCCTTCAAACGCTCTCCTGGAGAGATTTAAATGTTTGGGTTTGATCCTTCTGGGGATCGCTAAGAATTTACATTGCCAAAGGCATATTTCCTTGGAAATGTCCGTTTAGAACCAGCACCAGCAGTCCCTGTGCATAGCGCAGCCTGCATATGAGCCAGTGGGTTATGAATGATTGGTGTGTAAGATGCTGAAGGTGAATCTCGGCTCAGCACCCAGGCGGAAGAGCTGGCTCATGCTAGAGATGTGTCTGGTCAGGGAGCTTTCCCAGCTCACGTCCCAGCAATGCCACTCTTTGAACACCAGTGGGGCTGATGCAATAAGCTCAGAAAATGTGCATGGACCTGGGACTTGGAGCATTATCCTATGGATCTGCTGAGCAAGATGCCCAGCCACCTCTGCCCATCAACTCCAGTTCAGCTCAGTGATGGCACAGAAACATTTGTGGTCTCCCCGTGGAATAAAAGGATGGTGGTGGGGACAGGTCCATTCCCAGAAAGGAGGGATCCACACTTCCCAACCTAACGAGGCTGGGATGGCTCCCCTGTCCCGGGGCAGGAGATGTGAGCACCCACATGCCTTGGCTCCATGTCCTTCATCTCTGGTGTGCGAGTTGTCAAATCCTCCCACATTCCTGCCCTAACCCACCCTGGGCAGCGCTTGCTGCTCCTGCCAGAGGCGTTTCTGACCCTGTCTCAGGAGCACACCATGGCAGAGCACGATGCAGCCCTGTGGTCGGTGGCTGTCCCGCTGCCATGGCTGGTGCAGGGTGCCCAGCAATAAAGCAATGTTTATGGGCACAGCCAGGGTCAGGTGTGAACACTTTTGTTCATGTACAAATAGCCACAGCTCAATGAGCAGAAAGGGTCCCCTCCCTGCCAGGAAACCACATCTGAGCTCACTTACCACTGACCTGCCACAAATGATCATCTCTGCAGTCATTAGGCAGCTTTGGTGGTCAGCGTGTAAGCATGTTGCTGATTAAATAATTCCATCTGAGGACAGTCTGAACCTACCAGTGTGGTGTGTGCAACTGTGAAAGATCATGGGGCTACCGGAATGAAATCCTGCTATCTCGTACCACCAGCCTGGTAGGAAAGGCAATGAGGATCCAGCTTGCTCAGTTATAACACAATTTGAAATGACGGTGGCACCATGGAAAAAATATATCTATACCATTAGTGCAGGGATCCTTCCCCATAGGTTGTGGCATGCTCTTGGGAAGGCTGTCTCTTGTACAAGACAAATCGTTTTACTGGAGACATTATAGAGATGCTCTCGGTTCTTCCCGGTAAGCTGAGCAGCAAGCCCGGCCGTAGGGATTGCAGACACTACATGGGCGTTTTCCGGCAAAAGGCCGTGTAGGAGGCCAAGAGAAGAAACCGGATTGCTGGCAGTCATGCTGAAGCCACAGATGGTGAAGAAACCACATAACCAAAGGCCAGCCTTGAGAAAACATCCTGATCATCTCCCCCTGCAACCAGGAGCCACCACTGATGCACTCACAGCGGACAATCATTTTCCCATGAGCTTGCACAGATCCAGGGGTTTCTTCTCCTTGATAAACCTATGATGACCCCAGCAGGGACACCCTGCTGCCCCAAACTGCTCCTGGGAGCTCATCTCCCAGCTGAAAAACCCCATGACAGTCCTATGCCCTGGTTGTTCCTACACTTCCCCAAAGTGTGATGGAGCTGAGGGCACACCAGGAAGGATCTGCGAGTGTCAGCATCAAGGTGGCATTGTGTTGAGCAAAGTTTGTCCATTTTGTCTGATTTCCTTGCTATAAATGAATTGAAGACCTGAAGGGCAGCTTTGTCCCCATTCCCCCAATCTCTTCCTGTAGATTTTTAGACAAGACATTGAGTCTCTTGATCCAAGGGAGGATAATCACTTCCATGGCTGTTGGCAAGCGTAGGAGCTGGCTGCCCTCTGTGCTCAGTAGCTTGAGGCTGAGTATTTGCTCCATTCCCTTTGAGAGAGCAGGAATTATTTACTGGGGAAAAGATCCTCATTACAGCTGGAACGTGTCCCAGGGACCAGCAACCTCGAGAAAAAGCAAATTTGGTGATGAAACCAAAAGCAGAGGTGAAAAGGCCGGACTGGTGATGGGGTCGTTGCCCAAGCCGGTGATGGCTGATGTGCTGCCAGGCTCGGGGGCCGCCGGAGAAGCGGGGTGTCCCCGCACAGCGTGTGCCGTGTCGGAGATCGTGCCCTGGCCCCAGCTCTGCAAACAGGAAGCTGGCGAGCAGCTGCTGAATAAGTCATTTTGGGGAGTTTGCACCAAACTTGCTTTCAACTCCTGAATGTGTAGGAAGGAAAAAGCCGTGAATACGCCTTTGTGACCAAGTTTGGCACCAGCCGCACTCTGAGAGAGGGACAAGAATGTGGCCATTTAGAGGGGAGTCAGCTGCCCTTTAAGAAATTAAATGATCCCTTCCCTTTCCTGCGAGGCTTTATTCGGGGGAGAATAGGAACGAGACAGTGAGCAGCTTCTTTCTCTGGCTGGCACTGAGGGCTCTGATCCAAACTGTGGATGTCGGGGCGCAGGAGAGACCCCACTCAGGGAGGCTGCACATCCCAGCCATGAGCCCATCGGGCTGGTCCCTCTTGCTGCAGCCCATCTGCTCCGGGAGGAATCGGACCAGGACAGCGCAGCTCCAGATCTGCCCTTTCCCGGATGGTGGCACGTGCCCTGCGGTGGTTTTGCTGGGAGTCCAGCAAAACATCTGTCTGTCTCCTCCACAGGGCTCAGAGGGGTTTTGGAAGCAAGCAGTTTGGAAGGTTTTGCCCTTTTCTGAAACAATTCCCCACCCAGTTTTTGAGAAGTTTCTGTACGTTACATTAAAAAATGGACTGTGTCCAAACATTTGCGGGTTTGTTGTTTGTTGTTTTCGTTTTTTTTTTTTGGAAAGGCTTAGATATTTTGTACAGATCTTTCCTTTGTGGACAACATGAAATCCAGAGTTCTGTAGCAATCCGGATTGAGGACACACTCTGTTTTATCAAACCTTTTGGGAGGCTGGCTGCCTGATTTCTGTCTAGTTGAAGCTCTGACTATATTCACTGGTGCAATTGTCACGTCCAGTGAAAGAGGGATCTGGTCTCTGGGCAGACAGTCTGCCTTAGCCGAGGCTCTGAGAGGACAGCTTGGTCAGGCGTATACCCAGAAGTTTCCAAAGAGTGACTTAGGAGTTTGCTGAATGACTGGCTTTGGGACCTCGCAAGTCCTGAAGCAGTAGGAAGCTCCAGATGATTTCAAAATGCTTCACGTGCCAGAAAAAAGGGAAAACAAGGAAGGCAGATATTTGTAGGCTGGCTAGTGCTAAAACATATCACTCTACTGGGACAATTTGCTCCAAGTGTAGACTTTTTGTAAGAAATACTTGTTTAAAATGTAATACACACATGGGTCTTGAGTGGGAGTCAAGGTTAAGAGTTGCTTTCTTCTTGGGTTTCGTTCCTTTCTTGCCTTCCCCTGATTTGGCACCTTATGATAAGCACAAACAGAATATTGGTTAAAAACTTTACTGGCAGCATCCTCTTTCTACCATGTCCTGCAGAAGGCCTGGAAAGACAGAGGCAGCTCCACCAGCGCTTCCTCACTGAAGGTGGGCAACAGCTTCTTTAGTTCCTGCACCAAAAAAGTCTGCTGGAAAACGGGGAGTCTTTACAGCTTGGTGTGTTTTGACAGATGTTTGTAGGCTCACCGTTGATGGGGTTTAATTACAAATAATCCTTCTGTTCCTGCTTGCGTACTGCTGGTGTTCCGGTGCATCGCAGGATCCTGTTTTGGACAGAGAAACTGGAGCCCAGTAAGGGCCACTGGGATGGCCGAGGCTTGGGAGGAGAGGCTGAGAGAGCAGCCTTGCTCACCCTGGAGCTGGAGGGGATTGAAAACCGCCTTGCACAGCCCATGGGGGCCGCAGGGACCCCGTGAGAGCAGTGACAAGGGAAACCGGCCGCGCACAAGGACGGGGCCCGTCCTGAGGAGAGCAGCACAGCCCTGGGACAGGACCCAGAGAGGTGGTGGGACCTCTATCCTCAGAGGTCTTCAAAACTCAATGGCAAGGCCACGCTCCAGGCGTGCCAGAGACAGAGCTCAGAGAACCTCTGGAAGCTGGTAACCCCCTCCTCTTCCTTGGGTCCTGCTTCAACCTGAAAAATCAGGAATAGAGCAGAAGGAGCAAACCAGCAGAGGAGTGACAGACAGAAAAGAGGAGCCACCTTTCCAGCTGCGCCTTTTCCCAGTTACTGGGCAGCACAGCAGGACCGATAAAGTTCAAACCAGAGCCCATGAAATTAGATTGTTTGGCATGTTTTTTACATTAAATATAATTGTTCCTTAAGTCTAACTAACTACAGTACGACACACTTAAATTATTTGTATCTGGAGAGTGGATCTATGTTACTAAAACAGGGAGAGTGGATTTTACTTTGAAATTTTAGCCTCTTACTTTGTCTTTTACTTGTCTATGCCAAAACTATTCTTAAAGATTTGTTTGAAGATATACTAGATTTACACAAAGCTCTGTTATTTTAGCTAAGCAAGCTCTTTACAAGCTTGTTGTCAATAACCAAACTATTTTTCTCCAATTACTGAGTTCATATTTTTACATCAAGATAACATATCTCTACTCTTTCTTCAAAAATGTAGTTTACTTCTGACAGACCAACCAAAATTCCTCATCTCTTTTATGAACTCCTTCAGTTCATTTATGAGTAACTGAACTGGCAATCTTTAAAAAAAAATAAAAATCACATTTAGTTAATATGGGAACTTCTGAGATGGTGAACTTCATTGTAGCTAATGATGGATTTGAGTCCCTTTCTGAACTGAACTAGATCCCTCATTATTGCCAATTTTGAACATTCTCCTTCAAGGCTTGTCCCCAGCAGCAGGCTGGAAGCCACCAGGGCTGGCCATTAGAAGAAGCTGGACATTTAAATGAAAGTCACCGTTCAAAACCCAGGCACCCCAGGATTACAAATCACCAACTAAAAGGTAATTTGTGTAATTTGGATTCAGCCTCTTCCACGCCTGTATTCTGATAGCAAGCTTTAGTCACACACTTGGTGACTACGCTCCGTGTTTGACTCTTTATAAGAGTCCTCATGTGCCTCTTGGAAATAAATCTGTCTAGTTTTGAAATTCTGAAGCAATATTATTTCATCTGTTGCCAACATCAGACTGGAAAATTATAAGAGTCTTTCAGGCTACATAACAGATATTTTGGGAGTTTCATCTTACTTCTTTCATGACATTTTTATTCCTTCCATATGAAACATACATATATATGTATACATTTTATATATATATGTTAAAGGCTCCTTTTTTGTTGGAGTAAACTGGGGAGAAGAATGCTATTTTGCTAAGTGACATTTCCTAAGTATTTTGGAAATAACAGCCTTCTTTACACTTCTTTTTTTTGGTCAATTCCCCCAATGAGTTGACCAAAATGAAAATTACCATTTTGATCTGAATTGATTTTCTGGGTGAAATACAGTTAAAAATAAATATTTCTGTAAGGGCTGGCCATGAAATCCTAGTTTTATGTTATTTCCACTCCTCCAGCTCCATCTGGCATTACAAACACCCACATTCCTTGCGGCTAGAGCTAGGAATGATCAATTGCAATTAATCTGGGCAGAAAATGAAGGGGCTGAGTTTTGACGTGATTTCCTCGTGCTGTGCTGGGCAGCAGCTCCTGTGGCTGTGAGCGGTCTGGGGTTCCACCACCACCTCAGATCCTCAGTGTTTTGGCTTCTCTCCTGCCTCGTCTCCTGGGTTTGGTCTCCGGCTCCACATGGACTCGCTGAACACATCTGTGAACTGAATTGTCCATCCTGGTTTGGGCTGAATAAGCTGCAGACTAGGACAGTGGGGCTTGGTTTTATTTTTGGGCCTCTTCTCTGGACTTAACACCCCGTCCCTGCTCTGTGTGCGGTCTTGCAGCCAGCTGAGCTCGCAGCACATCCAGCGCCTCACTGGGTGCACTAAATTGCCAGGGTAAGGTCACCTCTGTGTCCCTCCTTGCCACACGGGGCTGGGGATGAAAACCTGAGCTGTTGCTCGTACCTAGGAAGCTGGCTGCTTCCCCAGGGATGGGATGCAGGTGATCTCCAGTCTGCCCTGGAAATGCATTCCCCAAAGGGAAGCCTCGTCCTCTCGCTCCTGGCAGTTCCCTCTCAGGCTCCTGGCCAGGCCACCTGCATTTGAAACTCCATGAGACTTCGCTTGGGTTTCTGTGTTATTTATCCTCCCCAGAAGAAATCCCAGGCCTTTCTGGACCTCTTCCCTGTTTGCTAGGACAGCTGCCAGTGCTGAGCCGCCACTTCGTGTCAGCACAGGAGGCACTGCAAAGCCCGTGTATTTCCAGAAGGCCAGGGGAGCTCCGCTTTCCCAGCAAAGGCTGCAATCTGATGCTCTCTGCTGTGCTTCCCGGATACTTTCTTGGCCTAAACCCTGAGCAAAGCAGCTCAAAATCGAATCATCTGTCTAGATAACTGTTGATCCAGATAAAAACAGACCTCTGTGCTCCTGGTGTGTCCCAGCTGTCCTGACATAACTGTTAGGCAATGCACGCAGGCTGTAAGATAAGGGAAAAGGGGCTGCGCTGACTCGGAGCATTGCACAGCTCCCCGGTGCCACGTGTCCAGCGGTGGCCATAAGCACGTGTCAACACGACCATTTGCCTACTCGGATGTATAATCAATATACACTGCAGCCTGATTTAATACTTGGTGACACAGGATTGGTGCTCCAAGGAGCGTTGCATACAAATGTGCAAGCAGGAGAGAGAGCCGTGGGGTGCTGATGGAGATGAGATATGGAACAAACACGTGAAGTACCCGTGGGCCGTTCTGCACCACTCCTGGCCAGTGCAGACCCATGGGTGCCTGGCTGTCAGTGGCAGGACTGTGGTTCACCTGGCTTTGAAGCAGCAGTTTGAGCGAGGTGCTGCACTTCACACGCTGGTGGATATCGGTTTCATTGGGTCTTAACCATGTCTTGTGGCAAGACCACAGTTTCTCATGGGTTTCAAGCAGAAGAGAGGAAATTCCAGTTTCCAGCAGAGAAGAATGAAGCAAATGCATGTAATCACATGTTCACGTTAAATATAACAAGCACCAGAAAGAGAGGTCTCCTTCAGCTGGTTCTCAGAGGCCACATTTCCAACAGAAGTACCCCCTGCAAGCATTCATGAGGGAGAAAACAAAGAAGGCTGTTGGGGAGGATGACCTGCTCCGGACCAGGACTGGTGGGTCCTCAACACCAAACTGCTGCTGTGCACTGGCTCACGCTCAAGAGCGCAGCAGTCAGAAGCTGGCCTTAAGTCACCCTGTTCCACGTATTTTAGGCTGTTAGGACTCACTGCACCGAAGGAGAAACACCCTGGGTGGCAACAGGAGCAAGGAGGGTGTATTCTTGACCAAGAGGGTAGATTTTAACTAAGTGCAGCTTCCTGCAGTGGGGTAAAAGAATCCAACCCACAGACTCAGGAAATGCTGGGGGAACAGGATCTTGTGGGACGGTGTTAGCACTGCTGTCTGCAGGAGTGTTGTACACGAGCGAGAAATCACGTTTCAGTGACAGAGCTTTGTTTTTCTTGCAAAATGCACGTACTGTTGGCAGGAGGCTAAGAAAGAGCAGGGGTGGGTCGGAGTCATACTCCAGCTCCAGAGCGTTCCTCCTGGGAGATGCTGAAAAGCCCTGTGAGTTCATCTCTGCTCTTTTACATTACTGGACACTTCTTTTCCTTGTTCATGTGGTAAAAAACATCTGAAAATAATTTGTGCCTGTTAAGCTTTGCAGAGCTTTGCGGACGGTCAGGGTTCTGCGTGCAATTTGGTCTCCACCTCAGCCGGGACTAGCTGAGGCTGACCTGTGTTTGCTCATCAGCTAACGAGATGCACTGTAGTCAGCAGGGCTTTCGTCTCTGAAGCGTGGATGCTGTTGCTGTGTGTGGGCACACACCGGGGGTGCGTTACCGATGAGCTCACCCTTCGCAGGGAAGGCCAGCCCCTGTGACACGGGCTCTCCTGCTCGTCTCAATCGCTCTCACGTGCAGGTCGGCTGGGAAGATGCAGTAAGATGGCAAGGAATATGTGCACCCCTAGTTATTACTAATATAAAAAAGCATCTGGAGTGGGTTGGGGACCCGCTGAAGAGGGATGTGTGTGCTGCAGGCCTTGCTGGAGCTGAAGCAACCCTCTGAGTGAGCAATACACGCTGACTGGTGCTCCGGAGAGGACGGGTGGAGAAATCTTCGGCAACAATCCCAGGACAACAGTGAGGACGGCTGAGCAATTGAGGTGGGAGGATGCCATCCAGAAGGGGAAAATGTTTAAGCTGAGGGGAAAGAAACAGCCTAGGGAAGGGATGATACGCTAACCACATGGCTGGAGGAGGAGGTGTGAGGAACTTGATGGGAAACACAGGACTAAGTGTGAGGGGGGAATGGGGCATGGAGCAGGTAAACGACAGTGAAGAAAACAGCAAGAAAGAAGGAGGTGATTTGGAGCAGCCCAGCCAGGCGTTAGCTGTTCTGTGTGAGGGCAGAACCGCGACAGACGCGGCCGCCAGGGTTCCCTGTGGGTGGCAAGGGGGCCGGGGAAAGCCCGGCCGGGGCCTGGCAGCTGAGCCGTGCCCGGCCCTGGGCTGAGCTTGTCCGGCCGCAGTGCCGAGAGCGGCTCTGGCCCCGGGGCTCCCCGCACCGGGCTCAGCCCAGCTCCCCGGGCACCGCTGCCGCAGTTCCCAGCAGCCGCGGGAGCGCCCGGCGGGCCCGGCGCTAACGGGACCTGGAGCTGAGCGCTGCCACCGCGGCTCGGCTGGGGTCCGGCGGCTGCACGCCCGAAGGGTGACGCCCATCCCCGAAGCGGACCCCAAAACCTCGGCGGGGAGGCGGGGGCTCCAGGCGGGGGCCACGGGGGCCGCGCTGCGGGGGCCGCGGGAGGGCCGGTGACTTCCGCCCGGCGCGGCGCATTCCTGCACCGTGAGTCAGGGCGGCGGCGCGGCGAGATGCGTCGTCCCGCGGCCTCGGGCGCTGGCACTTCCTCGGCGGGACTCACGCCGCCGAGCCCGGCTCGGTTCCCATCTCCCATTTGCATGCCGCGGCTGTGAATGGCGTGCCCGGCCGGCCGGCCCCTGGCACGGGGGAGGAGTCTCCGCTCCCTACGCGGGCCGAGCTCGGCGGCGCCGGTTCCTTAAGCCGCACTGGGGGGCGGCCCGAGCCGAGCGGTGGGTCGCCGCTGCGCTCCACCCGCCTGCACGGTGAGTGCGGGCGCGGGGCCGGAGGGGCTGCGGGGCG
>VWYH01001795.1:858433-897910 GCA_013399365.1 Pampusana beccarii | reverse complement strand
TGCCTGCCCGGACCGCGCCGCCTCGGCCGGGCAGGGAGCGGCTCTCGGCGGAGCGCGGGACAAGGCCGGCGCCCCGAGGTGGCGGCCGCCGAGCCGGGGACAGGTGGCGGCCCCGGCCGCTGTCAGCAGGGAGGAGCCCTCCGAAAGTGGGCACCGTCGCCTGCCCCGTGAGGTGGGGTGAGCTGAGGCGGGGGCGGCCTTCGGTGCCTCAGGTGGGAGCTCGGCGCTGTCAGTGACAGGCACAAGCAGCAGCGCTGGACCTGCGTGATCTGCCCTCGGGGTCCGTGTTGCCCAGTTTGGTGATCTGGGGTCGGGGCCGTCGGTGAAGGCACACGTTCGTGACTCGTTTCAGCTGACCCAAGTCCACGCTGGAGCTGAAAGGCCCCATCAGTTGCCACGCGTTCCCACCCACCCCTCCGCTGATGCTGGCACCGGTGTTTTGGCAGCCGCTTTGTGAGCTGATCTGGTGGCAAGCACAGCGCTTTTTACATGTACAGGTTGGTTTTCCTCTGCATCGAGTCCCTGAACGGAGTTTTCACATCGTGCACTGCTGGCACAAAGCAGGGGATCACAGCAGCCTTCAGTAAAGCTTTTGCAGGGTTGCACCCTCAGTGCCGAATCCTTTTAGGCTCCTCAGAGACCAACCCGTCCTTCTCCCCATTGTAGCACACACACACACATCACTCGCCCTGCGGTGCTGAAGTGCTCCTTGTGCATATTTTGACTTGTACTTTTCGTGCATGTAACTCGGGAGAGGTGAGCGGCAGCGCAAATGAGTTTTGTCTGGTGCTTGTCCTTGTGCACGACTTGGTTCTGGCTGCTGATTCTCTTGCAGGTTGGCTCCGTGGCGAGGTGCGCAGTGTTGGTCAGGGATGTCTCCGGGCTGGGTCTTGGAACCAGCAGGAAGTTGTTTCCTTTCTTCCTGTTTTTGTCCCCATGGCTGCTAATTTCCTCTAGGAAGAAAGCTGTACATTCTGCAGTGAAGGAAAAAATAGTCACACGTAATGGGAAGGGACAAGGCAGCAAAGCTGGAGGCACTTCTGAATGAAGCATGGGATGAGGAAGAAGCACAAGGTGTTAACTGCAGTAACACTGATAGAGCAGCAGAAACAAGTAGCTGCCTTTGTGCCGTGACCACAGGGATAAAAAGGGCCCACTTGGGATAAGCTGGAGAGCAGACCCTTGGAAGGAGAATTGGATCTCCACTCCAGTGCATGGATATATATTGCTCTCCAGCTCTTGTATCTTGGCGGTGCCAGGTTTGCGAGAGGAGGTGATAACTCGTGCTAAATCAGTTGATAATAGTTGGAAGAAACAGATGGACTTTTAGATGCTTCCTTTCTTCAAGTTTTGACTGTTAAAAGGACTTTGTGAAAGGCTTTGTGTGCCTGCAAGCTTGTCTGCCTTCTCTTTAACCTTCTGTTGCTCTCATAACAGCTATCATCCCTCCCTCCTGCTGCATCCCTCTCCTGTCCTTAGATCCTCGTGGCTATGGCTGGGCAGCCCAGGTCTCCACTGTCTGCGTGCAGACTCGTGGGGAGCCTGCGCCAGCCCTGAGCTGGCACCCTCCCAAGAGGTGCTGTGGGTTTGGAACAGGGGAACGAGCTTCGTTATGGTCTCTGCACTCATCGGTGCGGAGCCCCCCGGGAGGCAGCGGCTCTCACGTGTGGTCAGCAGTGTGCCTGCTTCTGTGTGTTCCCATGAAAGGAGGTTAATGCAGTGCAGCGTAAAAGCAACTCCCACAAAAGTAATTCTGCTCTGGGACTTCCCATGACAGTCTTTTTTTTTTTTTTTTTTTTTTTTTTAAGCAATACACTTGCAAGAGATCTGCCTACAAACTGGCTTTTCAGGTTCTGGGGAAAGCCACGGGCTGGCCCTGGTCTCTGGAATGTCTTGCTGTGTGCTAGGTAGGCTTCAACCAGGGTGACGAGGTTTGGATACAGAAAGCGCTGCTCACCTGCAGAGCGGGCACCTCTTCTCCAGCACGGTTGTCCTTCCCGTGGCTTGGTGCTGAGAGCGTGTGGCCCTGACATGTCACCTCAGTCCGGAGTTTGGTCCCTTGGAGAGGGCCAGCACCTCGTCACTGGACTTGGCAGACTGCTCGTTTCACTTTCGTGGCAGGGACTGCAAGAGGCTGCAGCTGAGCGAGGTCGCGAAACAGGAAGAGGAATTCTTTTTGGGGTCATCAGTCCTGTTCCTCTGGAATCTAGCCCCGGAGAGTAGTCAGCAAGTCCCAGCACGCTCCGCTGACAGGGGCAGGGTCTGCTGAGTGTGGCGTGATAGGACAGTTTATTCTGGGCACACAGCCCACGTGCTCAGATATAATTAGTAAAGGTTTTATTCCATTCAGTGTGTCAGATCTCTCTGCAGCGCAATCACAGCCTGATTAGTGCTGAAGGCCTGAGATAGGCAACATGACCAGGAGTCCCGGGTTGGTTTCCCCTTCCAAAAGGTTTCCTCTTGCAAAAAGGTTGGCAGAGCACCCTGTGTACTGCTGGGGATGCTGCCCGCTGAGTGGGACTGGCTGTGAGCTGAAGATCCTGACCTTTCTCTCTCTGTACCTCTGGAGCTTTTATCCAGCAGAACAGTCTTTGATAAGATTCTCCCCTTGTGGTTCCTGCCTTTCTTCCTTAGTTATCTCTGGAGGCTTTGGCATCCCGCGGAGACCATGTGTCCTTCTCAGAAGTTCGGCATTAATTGTGACCCAACACGACACTTCTATTGATTGCAGTTCTTGCAGCCACCCGCCTGTCACTGGTATATGACCTGTTTCAGTACAAACACTTAAAACTCGAGGATGGGTTCCTTCCTTAACATTTTCCATGAGTTCAGATGTGGATTAGTTTCCTTTCTTTTCAGCTGAAGAGGTGCTGGGCTCCAAGTCTAACTTTATCATCATCTAGTTGGAATGAAACAGGCATGGAATGTGCAGATCTCAGACCGTTATTGTAAAGTTGCCTCTCTGCTGCTGGATACGTACCTGTTGTAGTTTTAAGCAACCTACAGAATGTATGTGCTGCCTGCCCGCTCAGAGAGCTGCATTGCATCCTCTCTGCTGAGAGTGTGACAGCATCTCAATGTGCACTGTGGGTGCTGCAACCTGAATTTAGTGGGACTTGTGTCTGGGTCATGGGTAGAATGTCCCAGTGGAAAATACAGTGAAGATGGTTTATTCCTTCAGAGGAGGGGAAGCCCTGGTGTCCAGGATTACGGTGCTGGGGTTTTTGAGCTTTGCGGTTGGTTGTGGTTTTGTTTGTTTGTTTATTTTTTGCCTTGTTCAGAACTAGCGGAGGAACCAGTTGAACTGAATGGACATCAGGACCCATTGCTTACTGTGCTAGTGCCCAGTGACTCCCCGCTGAGGTCAGCACCCACCATGCAAGTAATGGAAAAAATACTTAGGAGGGACGGTCCCAGCCCTGCAGCTATTAGTCCCAGGAGATTAGGGAGGCAATGGGCAAGATTTAACCTTGGAAGGAAATGGATCTATTAGACAGCGTTTCCCATGGTCGTGTTGGCAGCCGTGTTCCTGTGTCCTTGAAGAACCCCAGGCAGCCCCGAGAGGCTGAAGTTTCCACAGGGAACGGTGGAAGTTGTGGCCGTGCCGAGATTGCCTCTTGTCATATCCTTGTTAACTGAACTCGAGGGGTTTCCGATTGCTTGTTCCTTTTTTTGGTCCTGCTCATCCAGCTGCTGTCCAGGCCTGGTTGAAGCTGACTTACAATCACATCTCTCACACTTACTGTTTCGGTCCGTGCTGCCGTAGGAATGAGGAAGTGGGGTTTTTTAATGTGTGTTTAATATGTGGACGATGCCACAATGAGCAAATTAGTAGCTGAGTTTTTGAACAGATCGTCCAAACTATGGTCAAATCTTTTTTAATAACAAACAGTGGCTGTTTGCTACTTGGTGAAGGTGGAGAGCTTATTCTTCATGTTAACCTTAGCTATTAAATCCACTAAAGCTATAGTTTCGTTGGTTGTGTGCTCCATTTGCTGCAGAGACAGCAAATGTCAGATTGACATAAGGTTTATTCTCGCTGAAATTCCCTTTGGGTGCACTCTTCAACTATGTAGATAAACCATTTGTTTAAAATATAATTAAAGCTATTTTTTGCATACCATCGGAATGTTAAACTATCGTGATACCGTCTTGAGCAGCGGGTATATTCTCAAATTGTGGGGCCTTTAGCAACAAACAGGCCTTGCCTTAGTCATGAGAGCATCTCTAAAACACAGTGATTATTAAAGGAAATGTAATTTCTTCTCAGTGAACTAAGAATTATTGCAAAACTTCCCTGGCACGGGACAGCCTTCCCAGGGGGAGAAGAGATATCAAGACATGCCTGATCTTGCCTTTTCTGGAAAGCCTACCTTTGCCACCTCCTCCCTTTCCTGTTTCCACTCCGCTGAGAGACACAGCCCCTTGCTCTGCTGGTCAGCAGCGATCCCTGCTTTGAGGGTTTTTCTTTTCCTTTAAAAAGAAACAATCCATATGAGGTCATCCTGAAGCTGCGCGGGACGCTGTTTTTACTGTTCTACACGTCTGGCACTTACTTGGCTTTGACTCAGTGGAAGTTCTAACAGCTTGAATTTTAAAATCTTGAGAGCTCAGACGGCTGAGTTGACGAATGCAGCTTCTGTATTTCAGGAGTTATTGCCCTGTAGCAAACAGCACATGGGAGGTTTGTTTCTCTGTCACTTGAATTCAAAGCCTTGAGCTTTAAAGTGAACTGTAGAAGAGAGCGGGCAGGGACTTGTTTTTCCAAAAAGTGTGAGTGTAACCTTCCTTTTCTCTAACTGCTCCGGACCGTAATTTCAAGGACAACAGTAAGAGAGAATGTGCCATTCACTCAGATTCGAGAACTATGGCTCACTTAGATTTTTTTTTTCCTAAAAAAGAGTTAGAATTATGATTATTTTATTTGTGTTATAAATGAGTTGGTACATTGGACACACGTGGACGTACACATGTGCACACACCTGCAGAGCAAGGTGAGCTTTTCTTGCAACTGCTTTCCAGTTAGACAAAGCAGGAGATGTGTGTGCCTGGCTGTCGAGCACCAGCAAGACCACGAATTAGAGCATCAGAGCAGCAGGCCAGCTCTCCTGTGGCCCTGGCTAAATCAGCTCGTGCTTAGGAAGAGCAGCTCCAGCCGACCCAGCCCTGCTCCGAGTCCTGGGCTGCGTACTTGTTCTTTTGAAGGGTCTCCACTGGGCCTCGTTGCTGCGGGCACTGCTGGTGGATGCAGGCTCGTTCTCTCACTTGGATCCAGGTGAACAGAAGTATGGTCGTGTTGGAGAAAGCAGGTGTGTGATGGTGAGCGAGCACACTCTGAATTTCAGAGGGACGTGCGGAGAAAGGCAGCCTGAATGGCTCAGATGCTGTGGCTTCCATCCTTCCTGAATATAACGTCTGTCTTCTGGTGGCTCCAGTGTTTGTTATTGTTATTTCCTCTCAGATTTTTTTTTTTAGATTGCTATTCAGTGTGGTTTTATGTAACTTTCCATAGGAAATGTTGTCATTTGCGGCAGTTTTGATCTCATTTGCCAGTGAGGCATTTAATATAGTACAAAAAACAGTGATTCTTAGCTGCTTTTAGTACAGAGAGTCTTTGCCATAGAGATTGGGTGGCTTTTGGTCTAACATAATTTTTGCTTTGGGTATTGTGATCTTTTTAGGTGAGGTTGCTAGTTTTGGCAGTTGCTTTTCCATCAATTGTTTATTGATGTCATATTTTCTAAATGAACAATGTGGCAATCACTAAGAGGCGTTACCAAGAAAATTGCTTTTGAGGTGGGTGACAGGTATCGGCTATTTCAAAAGCAACCAGAACCAGTGTTCATGGTTGTCCTGAGTGTCGTTCCAGTGCTGTGTTCCTAACTTTCCTTGTGTCCTGAACACTTATGGGACTTGTGATGAATATGAGAGCTAGCAGAAAAATAACTTAAAAATGCAGAATTTCAATGAAAAATGATACCTTTGTTAAAATACAGTGGTGGGATTTTGTTGTTTCTGGCTTTTGTTTTCTAATGTGGGGTCCTGGTTGCACTGATAAAAGCATTTTAGTGAATCTTACCTTGCTGTAGAATTGAGGCAGCGACTGTGTCTGTGGTACCTGTGGGTCAGGCAGTACTTCACTGCATATCTGTTTTACTAGTAATGAAAATAAATCCAGAACAGGGTTTTCTGGAGCCCCATTAAACTGTTGCGATGAGTTAAATGTGTGCTGAAATAGCTTCTGTGATCACTCTTTCCTGCTTCTTTGTTAAGGAGGAGCTGTAGAACACATAGACCCGGGCAGAGTGCTGAGACCACTGCGCTTTGCTGGGCACCCCGGAGCGAAGGGCTCTGCCCACTCCTCACCCAGCAGGCAGCTGCGTTACCTTTGAAAAGGTGCAAGAACAAGGCTTGTGGAGATGATCCTTGTTCTGGGTGCACGCTTCCAGTGCTGGCAGTCAGCTGTTTATAATTGCAATTGTTAATATTTGAGTTGTTAATGCGATTATACTTGTTATCCGTTCTGGCTACGTTCACTGTGGCACTGGACCAGCGGTAGTATCCTGCCTCCCCGCATAGGCATGCTGAGATGCGTCAGCCATCGGGTAGCTGGTGATGGATCTCCAGGTGGAAACCGGCTCCTTTGGAGGACTGGGCAGTGCTGACTCCACCAGCTTCCCTGAGGAACGGGAGCGCTGGTCAGTGCTGGCTTCTCACCCCCTGTGCTTGATGTACTGTCGCTGGAGCTGTTAGCTGGTATTGTCATCAGTCCGTGCCCAGATGCAGTCTCTAAGTGACATGCTATGACCAGAGTGTCACATTAGGACATGGCTGCTGGAAATGTGGCTGTTGCATGTGGTGCCGGGCTGGCGTGTGTGCAAAGCTGCAGGCTGTGTCCATGGAGAAACACAAACAGGGTGAAGAAGACGAAGTGCTGCAGAAGGTTTCCCACTGCTCTCGCCCTTTTCGATGATGTTTTCCGCTCAGCCTGTTCCCCTTGCTGGTATCTAGGTAGGTTGTAGATGGCTCTGTATTGAGTTCGGTCTAGAAGGTGGAGCTGGATGCTGATTGCTCATCGCCCGGGCCCTGCGTGGGCTCTGAGGCACAGGTGTGCTGGCTCGTGCTGTGACCCTGCTTCTGTCGTCTGGGTCACACGTCCTTGGGCGGTGGAACAGGCAGCCCCTCTGCCCAGGCCGCTCTGCTTGGCTCCCGACCACCTGGTTGCTTTGTGGGTGCTCACAAGAGGTGAGCAGAGGAGACTCATGGCTTGGGAACCCTGCTACGGAAGCTGCCCGTGCGTGGGGCTTGGCCGTCAGCTCAGGAGAGGTCTCTGGATGGTTTGGATGTTTTCCTATCCAATGATGCTGGCAAAAATTCACTCTGCCTCTGGTGATAGAGTAGTATTTTATTCCTCCTGCACTCAACACCTGCATGGAGGGCACTTCTCAGTAGATTATTTAAGCCTCAAGAGATGCAGAACTCGCCACCTCCCTTGTGATAATTGTTAGCTTCCCACAGTGCTACAAGTGGCCAGGTTTTCATGATCGCTTTAAACTGTGCTGCCTTGAGCAGCAGTCCAGTCATCTGGCTCCAGCTGCTCTTGTTGTTCCTGCGTCTTCCCCTTTCCTTCTGCTGGCACAAGCGCTTATGGAGCCATGTGGTGACTTGGATCAGGGAAGAGCTTGGACTGGAACAAACCGTTTTCTTTGCTGAGCTAATGTGGGTCGGTTCCCAGCGTGGATCGCCCGGCAGCTGCGGGGACGCTTGTGCCAGCACAAGGAGGGGGCAGCACAGAGGGCTGGGGGCACTGCTGCTTCTCCTGGCTTGCATCTCTTTCAAGTGGCTCCGACGCCTTCACAGCATTTTGAGCCTTGGCTTCTGTGTTCTTGTTACTATTCTGCCTTTCTTCTGCTGCAACAAAAGGACGTTGAAGATCAGAGTCTGTCTCCTGTGTGAGTGTTTGCAGGCTGCAGCTGGGGGTCGTCTTTTAACCTGTGTTCGGAGGAGTTCAACTATGGATCTGGGGACTAAAAGGAATCAGAAGAGGTTTTTTGAGCTCCTTGTTTTTCTTCTCTGTTCTGTATGAGGGTACCAGACCTGGATACCTTTGCAGTCCCATGCAAAGCTGCTTGGAAAGTTTGTAATGCTGGCATTCCAGTGGGAGCTCATTTATGGTTATTGCCATCATGACTCGCATCTTTTCCTGAAAATCAAGAAAATCAGTTGCTCAAAGGGACCTCAGCTCTGCCCTCCTGATAATGGGATTGGCTCACATACATTCAGACTTCCCTGGCAGATGTTTTTATTACCTATATTTTAAACCCTCAGGTTCTGTATATAGCTGAGCCTTCTCCAGGTTCCATGGGTCCCAGTTGAAGCTTTGCACTCTGTGTGCCTCTCGCATACCGCTGTCATTCTACAAGGCTTTGCACGAAGTCCAAACCCTTGGGTTTCTTCTAATGTAGCTTCCCATTTCCTGTCTGGGGGTCTGCCTGGCCTCTTCCAAGCCAGGAAATTTCCACTGGTATTTCTCAGCTAATTAAATAAAGTGGTTCACGGTGAGATCCCTCAGCGCTGCCTCGGTTGCTTGGGTAGCCGCAGAAGTTAAAGACCTTCCCCATAGCATTCCCCCCACATTGGTGGGTTCCTGCTGGCACAGCTCTGTGATGGTGCTTGTGTGCTGCTTTTCCATGATCCTGCTCAAGTGTGTAGATCCTTTTCCAGCTCCTTCTAGAGCACTGGTTGAAAAGAAAACTCTCGGGAGGAAGATTCCGTGCCTTTTAATTCACCCTTTACGAGGCAAAGTTCTGTCTGAGCCTGCCTTTGTGCCTTTTGCTACCCCAGATCTGTTTCCTCCATGTTCTATTTCTACATGAAGTTTAAAAGACAGTGTCTTTCCATTGTGCCACACTGGCCTGTGGAGAGCGTTGTCTTTTAATAAGAGCTTGGCTATTCCCAGTCCTGTCTGCTCCCTGTCCAGAGGAGAGCGCAGGGGCACGTGCGGTTCCCCGAGCACAGATCTGCCAGGCGGGGATGTTTCACATGGGCTGTAGTTTGGCGTTTCAGCTAAGCTGCTATCGTGCTGAGCTATCACTGGATAGACTGGTCCTACATTTCCTCTCACAGGTTGCGCAGAGCCCGGATTGCTCAGACCCCAGCTTCTGCTCGGCAGCCTGTGGGTCTGCAGAGCCTTATAGCATCTTCTTTGAGGTCGGCAGCGAGGGTCAGGGGCGCAGAGCCCTGCGCAGGGCAATGCTGATGGCCTTGTTTCGTTTCCGAGGTAGTTTCTCGGGTGATGGTCTCAGCCAGAGCCTGGGTGTTGCTGTGTCCTCGACAGCTTTCCCCAAGCGCGCAGGGTCACAAGCCTGTTCCACCCTCCCCGTCCCCGCCTGCCCTCAGCCCCTCCATCTGGCTTGTTTTAAAGGTCTGGCTCGCGCCTGGTATTTGAGATATTATTTGTAACTCGCTGGGTCTGATCCATGCTAGATGGTTTTATTGGCAGCCGTGAGGCTGAAACCCCACTGCTCCTCTTCTGTTTGGACTTCCTGCCTTTTCCCTGCTGTGCCAGCAGAAATCCTGGAGAGAGAGGCACAGCCCCTGCCGCCCCGGCTCGCTCTGTCTGCAGAACACATTTAGGACCCTGGTTTCTTTGCTTTCTCTCCACCTGGAGGCCTCGACCCGAATAGCTGCGGGGGCAGACCCCTCCAGGTACACGGGACTCTGCACAGGAGGGACTGCAAATACAGCTGTTGCAGCGATGGGGGTTTGAAAAATGAAGCAGCGCAGCTGGAGACCGACCATGGGACACGGCGGTTGGATTGCGGTGGAATAGCCCCGGTGTCTGTTACCTCCTGGGGGTGTCTGTAAGAACATGCACACGCTGTGCTGGAGTGGAGCAGCATTGTTGAGAAAAGCAGATGATGTGTGTTTGTGTGGTAGGGTTGAATGAAGCTTCTTTGTTTTTGTGTTTTATTTTTTCTTTTTTAAACTTGGAAGGTTTTTGGGAAAATAACAGCTTTATTTTAAATGGGAAGGCTAGTAAAAATGGAAATTTTGAAAGAAAAAATCAGCGTAAGAATAGCTTCAGTTGTCAAATGGAAGGATGGTCTGTCTTTGAGATGACGGTGCAGATCGCTGAATGTATTTGAGATGCCTGTCTGATTTAGGAGCCTGCTCAGGCTTCTGTACAAGGCTTTTCCTTCTCTGTTTGGGTCAGCGGATTTCACTAAGCAGCTTTTCTTGATCATGTGCCAACTTTGGAATTTAATGCACGGTCCCTATTTCTCAGCCTGACCCACAGCACAGTGGATTTGGCTGTGGTGCTGGTACTGTGACCTTGCTTTGGCAAGGAGCTTTTGAAGTTGACTTTCCCAGAGTATCTGCAATGTACGAATTTTTTTCTTTTGTTTGTTTGTTTTAACTGAAATTGACTTTGTTTGTAATTTTCGTGCTGCTACCACAGTTGTACATGCAGGTCGTCGGTTACAGGAAGATGTATTTGCAGTTGCCGTGTGTTCAGCCTGTGTGGTGGAAAAGAGTTTGTATTTCCAGCTTTCTCAGTTTTGTGATGCTGAGGGAACACCTTCTGAGCTGGCTCTCCTGGGAGACGTCCAGTCCCAAGTACTGGCCCTTCCACCTCTTCCCAGTCTCTTCAGACAGTGTCCTTACCCACGTCTCCAATGGCTCTTATGTGGTTTTGATAATGGTGGGGACTTCTCTCTTGATGCCACTTGCTGGAATTGTTATCCCGACGGTTTGCAAAAGTTGAGTTTCAAGCCTCAATAACCGTTCACAAAAGCTTGAGAGCACAAACATTTGTACCTACCCAGGATAAAGATATTTAGCTGATACCTAGGCTGGTGGAGCATTTTCTGGACTTTGGGAGACGCTGCAAACCACAAGCAGAGGTGAGAGGTCTGGAACAGCTCGTGTCCAAGGACTGAGCAGCTGGGTGTGGATCCCACTGTGTTTGTGGGCAGGGGATGGTAGGAAGGGCACGAAGGAGATCTGTAGAGCCAGGATTGGCATGGAGAAGACAGACAGGAAAAGCTCTTCACTCTTCTGGCCCCAGAACTAAGGGGCATCAAGTGAATGCAGGAAATGTCGGGTTTAAAGGCAAGCTGAAGAAGGTGGCTTGTCGCACAGCCCGAGTTTCAGCTGTGGGATTCTTTGTCACGTGCAGTTATGGATACTAAAAGTTTGCTTGGATTCAAGACCGGGTTGGATATATTCAGGAAGAAAAATCATTGGCTGGATATGGAGACGGGTCCAGAGAGACATCAAATGCAAAGACATCTCTGGCACAAGAAGCTCCCAAGTTATTCATAGCACATGCCGTGACTCTGTCGTGAGATGTGACTGCTGGGTGATCCTGTGCTCTGTACCCATTGCCAGGCATCCTCTGTTGGAAATGAGACACTGGCTTTAGGCGGATGCTTGGCCCAGCCTGGCAAGGCTGTGCTGTGCCTGTTCCTACCCTGCTGCTGCCGCTGGCGCTTGGAAACGCTTCTTAGCACAGCGCTGAGAAACTGGGATTACTTGAGGATACGTGACCATTCACGTGAAATACGTTTCAATGCGGTCAATTTTGAAACAAAGCCCGTTGGCCCAAATAAATACATGGACGCTGTATCCTGAAATGGTAACCCCTAAAAATAATCGAGGGGTCAGTGTGGAGCTTGGAATGTACTTTTAGTGCAGTGCTGAGACAGAAATTGGTGACTGCGGCACTTCGAGTGAGGACCAGGTGTAATGAGGGGCGTTACCTGACTTGCAGGAACGATGTTTGGCTGTCCAGCTGTACATCTGTATGCACAGCTATGCGTCTGTGTACAGCCATGTGCCTACATACAGAGCTGGATCCACATTCAGTCTCGCGTTAGCTCCTGGAGATCTGCCCCCCGTGTCTGTGCCCCGGTCTCTCCGTGCCCTGGGCCCTTGGCCGTGTGTCGTGCAGAGAATCGCGCCCATCTCATGGGCTTGCGGGGTTTATTCTTGGCCACTCCGAATGCAGACCTGTAGTTGGGAATGCTGAACAGCTCTGTCTTCACTGCGCTCTTTTGTTGGGAAATGGATGTTTTAGTAAGTAAAAAAGGTTAAACTGCTAGAATTTGCTTCTGAGTACTCTGCAGTCACACTTGAAACTCACCTGCTTTTTAAATACTTGTGTGCACTTACACTGTTATTATATATACATCTTGATGCTTTGCTATTTTTCAAAGAACAAGGGAGACCAAGTATACTTATATAGCAAATGTCCATTTTACTTATTGTTAACATAATTCTGAGGTAAGATAGTGCTTTCTGGGCCTTATTTTTCTAGTAGGGCATCTGTGCCTTGTCTGCTTTTGAAGATTCTGATTTCTGATTGATGTGCTTTCAAAGGAGGGTGAGACATGTGGGTTCAAACCCTTCCGGCAAAGGTAAAATGTTGAAATAGGGTCCCCAGCTTCCTCAAGAAAGCTTTAAAGAACTCTTTAACTGCCGAAGTTTGGAAGAAAGCGGTCTGTTGCCTCTGGCAGCTGCGTGAATCTTGTCCTGACATCTTTTTCTTGTCTAAAGTACAAAGTTGAGTCGACTTTGGGGATAATCATAAGGCCACAGGCTTGACCCCATGTGTGTGCGGGCTCTGTCCTCTGCACGTGGCGTGTGTGCGCAGTGCTGGATGTCCCCATGCTCTGGTAGCTGTGGGTGACAACGGAGATAGCGTGCCGGGTACGTGGACTTCCCTGTCTGTGGCAATTTAGGAAGGGGAACCGAAAACCGATTTCACCAGCAAGTCTTTCACGGAGCGCAGCGTTGTTGTAGCAGCTCTCGGGCAGTGTGGGAGTGATTAATTCACCGCCTTCCTGGCTTGGCCTCGCCGTTTGATAAAGCTGCAGATCTGAGACACGCTTGTGTTTTACACCCAAAGCACCTGCTCACAAAGGCAGCTCTGTAGGTGGACAGGAAGGAACGTGGGTGGTTTCTGCTCGTTGAAGAGATGCTGGAAGACCAAGAGTTGATAGTTCAGAGGCTCTGAATTAGCCCTTGAAGGCAGAGAAATGAGGCTCTTGAGTTGTGTTATGAGGGGCATGTGTGAAATAGGTTGTGTTTGGTCACGCTGGAGCGGTGGCTCTGTCTCTCTTGGCTGGTCTCTGATTAGAGCATCTCAGAAAGACCTGGTGTTCGTGACCCTCATGGGGCAAATGCTGGAGCTCTTTGCATTGCACCCAGGGATTTTTTCAGGTGTGAGAAACCTGCTTTGCTTCCTGACCTCCCCGTGAAGACAGGTTTGCCCATTTTGTATGCAAGACTGGAAGCTGTCTGGTAGTGGATTTACCCTCACCCAGAGCAGGCGGGAGTTCCCCAGTACTTGTGCTGTTCTCATCTGGTAGGAAGTTACAACAGGTGCATTTGGTCACCCCACACCAGGGCTGGAGGGAGGGCAGGAATCGTGTCCCTCTAGTGCACAGCACTGCGTGTGTGCACACAGGGCTGTGGTGCATGAACGAAGGGCATGTCTGTACAGGCTAGATCGTGAATTCCCAGACTTTTGGGGGCCTGTGGTATTTGCTGAAACCCAACCTTCATCCACCTACAGCTGAGCCCTCCCTTTCTGTCGTTCCGGCCCAGCTGAGCGCAGCACTCCTGGCAGCCAGCCCGGCTTGCGTGACTGAGCTGGCAGCTGCTCTTCAGCTCCTTTTAGATGAGATTCTCTTCTCCTGACCCAATCCAGGTCATCCCCCACTCCCTTCTGTTGACCTGCTCCCCCCCGCTGTGCATCTTTTGCAATGGTAAGCTTCACTGTTTGTGTGGCTCCCTTTCCAGAGCAGCTGCAGTGAGAATATGGGCTGCTGTGGGAATTATGGTGGAAATTCTGTGAAAGGCAGTGTGTGTTTCAGGGAACCAGTGCCTAATTTAGGTTGGGAGGGACCTTCACAGGTTGTCTGGCTCAGCTACTGTGCAAGGCAGGGCTAATTCAGGCTGCCCGGGGCCTGGTTTAGTTGAGTGCTGAATGTCTCCAAGGATCGAGGTCCCGCTGCCTCTGGTCCTGTCCTAGGGCTTGGCTGCTCTGAAGGAAGAATTCGTGTCTTGCATATTAGACTTACTGTGCGTTCAAAATAAACTGTGTTAACATTGTAAGAGCACTGAGTTTTAGTGCAACAGAGTTTTCTATTGCTCCCTTTCAAATCATGTGTGCCTGCAAAGTTAACTGGGTGCTTATTCCATCTGTCCACCATGGCGGGGGAAGAGGCTGGGACTCTGTGCGCTGTGTTGTGTTTCTAGAAAATGTCTACATTTGAAAGAGATTAGAACCAGCAGTGAGAAATGGCCACTTGCTAATTGCTCAGTAGTAGCTGGGTAGGACAGTGTGGTGCGTGGCTTTGGGTGGGTGAGATGTGTGTGTGAGTCACAAGCTGTTTTTAGAGGGAGGTCAGTGGCTTTTGGTGCTGCAGTTACTTAGCTGGTTGGACTGGATCCAGATCTCATTAAGATTTAATTCATGACTGGTTTTTAAGGAATCTGGATCTTACAGTAGTCTCAGCAAAAATCTTAACGGGAGGTGACTGTCAAACTTGTGACTGTGGTCTCCGGCACCTGGCTGGAGATCCTGCAGGCCTTAGAAATATGCCGTGTCCTCTGAGTGTCTGGTCCTGGCTGAGCAGCACGGACACAAGCTGTGATGCCCGAACCCTCGCGAGTATTTGGGAAGCTGTCCAGCGTGGGGCTTGTGTCCCATCAACTGCAGCCCGGAGGAGGGTGCCCTGCTCGGCCCTGCTGGTGTGGCCCCCTCCCAACTGTGATTTCTGCCCTCTCCTAGGCCTGAGGACAAACGTGGGACGATGTCGGAGGTGCGGCACGACAGCACGAGCAGTTTACAGCGGAAGAAGCCACCATGGTTAAAACTGGACATCCCGGTGCCGGTGCCTGTGTCGGTGCCAGAAGAGCCCCAGCCCGTGCAGGTACAGAGGCCGGGGGCAGGAGGGTCTGTGGGGCTGGGGGGGGCGCACAGAGCCCTGCTGCGCCAAGAACTTGCCTGTGCTCGTGGTCTTCAGCAGTCCTGGCTGCGTGCGGTGGCAGGTCATGAGGCCACGTGGGAAGGGACAGAGCCATTGGGTATATTTCTGATCAGTAATGAACTCCCCCTTGAAGGGGATGTGGGAGGGATGAGGGTGGGTTGCTGATGTGCTCAGATCAGGGGACGTGACTGTTTGGGTGTGGGGATTGTGAAAAGTGTCCTGGCTGGGGAATATGGGAGTGAGGTATTCAAACAAGCATTTCTTAAGGGGGCTAGAGGGGTGAAGGGCTCCTAAAGAAACATGAGGGCCTGGAAGTGCTGAAGCTTCTGCTGAAATGAGCAGGGAATGAATCTGATTTATGAGTAGCCAAGATAATGACAGGCTCTTGTCGCTAACAGCAGAGAAAGAACAGTTACTGGCAACACAAAGCTGTTACCAGCATGAGGCACGGAAGAAAATCACGTGGGATGAGAAATAAGTAACATTGAAGAGTGGTGAAATAGAGATGGGGTGATAGGTTAAGAGGAACTGTGCAAAGTGTAGGAGTAAAACATCCATATTTGTGTTGGGAATAGGAAAAATAATAGGAATTTCTGCTGCCAAGTGACAAAACCTCTAATGTACGGGCGAGACCTGGGTAGGGTGATGGTTGGCTGCTCGTGTGACCTTGCTGCGGGGACAGAGACTCCTGCACCAAAGGCAGAGCCAGAGGGTTTGTACTGCCCAGCTCCATGGGTGGAGTGTGACGCCTGCCTTAATTGCTTACGTCAAAGAACAGTTTAGCCATCAGAAAAATGGAAGGTTATACAGCTGTCCTGGAGCGGAGTTGTGTGACAGCTTCTGGGAGATAAATCTTGGTCCTGGTTTTCCCTTGGAAGGAAAGTGATCGAAGTTCAGTCTGCAGGGATTAGGAGTGGAATGCAGGGTTTTAACAGTGCAGGTTGAAACCTTCTGAATCACTTATTTAAGGCTTTTATGGATGTTCTCTTATCTGAAATCTATAAATCCAGCTGGGCATCTTCTGGAGAGACACACTGTACTTATGATGGAAGCTGGCGGATGTAATGTTCTCTGGAGGTCTGGTGTGCACAGCATGGGCTGTCAGGATGAGAGTGCATAATGGGTTCCTTTGGCTTTTAGCCTAAAGATATTGTTTGATATTGTTTTCACATAAACCGTATTAAAAATGTTGAAATTAGTGGAAACGATTAGCTCTCTGAGCTATAGTGGCTGGAATCGCAAGTAGTCCTGAGGCAGAGACAGTGTCTGACCAGAGGAACAGTTGATCAGGGCTTTACTTGCCAGAGGGGCAGTCTGCTCAGCCTGCATTTTACAGATGGGAGATGGTGGCTCTGCCAGGCTGATGAAAAATTAATCTAGAGCGGCCCTGGGGAGGCAGCTGTACGGGCTGAGAACAGTCTGGAGAGTTGTGTCATATTTAGTAGGTGACATTCAGCCAAGACATGCCAAGAGCTTTCAGACCTGAGTGTGTCCAGACTATTGGGTTATAAACAAAGCTGATGTGGCTTTCCCAGCTTGCTTAGCCTGCGCCAGGCAGCAGCTACAGCACAGACCCACCCTCAGCTCTCACAAGCTTTTAGTGCTGATCCAGAGTCACTTATGAAGCATATTTTGCTTTCTGTGCTTCTCTTCACCTTGTGGAGTGGTCTAGGAGTGTGTGATCTGGGTTCCTTCTGGCTAGAAGGATATATTTCTCATGTAATACACTCTGTCTACAAATGGACGTCATACCATGGGCCAGGCTAGTGCCAGTCTGAACTGAGACCCACTGCAACATGGAGATGCTTGGTGCTGACTGTTGGGTTCTGCAGAGCCGTTCCTGGCTAACAAGAACACAGTCCATGTCAGCCTGATTTTGCTGCCCAGCTGCATGCCACGAGCACGGGGGGCTGTGGAGTTTCTGACTGTTTCACACACTGGCTGGTGTTGTAGAGCAGCACTCTGAGAACACTGAGTCCCCTCCTGCTTCTCTTCGCAGCCAACGAGACGTCAGGCCTTTCTGCGGAGCGTGAGCATGCCTGCTGACAACACCCGCGTGCCCTCCCTGCCTAACGAAGCGAGGCGACCGGTGCTACAACGACAGACCTCAATCACCCAGACCATCAAGAGGTGAGACACTGAGCTCATGGAGCCTGCTTTAGTGGATTCTGCCGTGTGTTGCCATCCTTTATTTTTGAATTTATGGTCCTCTGCTTGCCCCATTGCCTGGCACTTAAGTGGCATGCTGTCACAGCAGGATTAGTTTGTCTCCCTTGTTATCTGTCATGAGGGTTGGAGAAGAGGGTGGTTGCAGATAGGTCCCCAATATATGAGCCCAGATGAATAACAGGATGCCTCAGGCCCTGCTGTGTTGCTGAGACTGTACGATGTGGTGTTGTTTGCTTTGGTGCGGTATCTGAGTGTGTGATTGCTGGTGGAGGCAGGAGCCCATCTCGAGCAGCCCAGGGCTCTCAGCAGCTTGGCTCCTGGCACTTGCTCATTGGCAGTTCCTTGAGCTGGCTACAGGGGTGATGGAGAGTAAGGAGAGGCTGCTCCAATCCTGTCCCTCACGCCTGCACAGAAGGTTATTCCTCCTCACGACCCAGCGGTCTCTGAGATACGACCACGCAGCTGGATGGTCCTTCCCTCCCGGTGGCAAAGGCTTACCCAATTTGTCCAAAAGGAGTGGCTTTCCCAGCTGCTCTCCTGAGGTGCCTGGCTTGTATCCCTGGCAGTGTGTCAGGCCTGCCTGCATCCCAGGAGCATCTCTGGAGCTCCACGGGTCGGGGGCACTTCCAGCCAGCCAGGCTTCGCCCACTCACGAAGGAGCGACTTTCCAGCAGTGGGAGAGACTGACCTCCCACACACTGTTTTCCTTTGCCTCAGACGTTCCCCAGCTGCCTTGGTGGTGAAGCTCTCCCACAGCAGCTCTCTGTGATCTGCTTTTTGCGAGGTTGGGAGGGCTGAGCCATGAAGCAGTGTCTGCTCTTTTCAGGGCCATGGGCAGGTTCTGGGCCTACCTGCGACTGTCCTTGCACACCTAGACTGCCAGTTCCTTCACCTCCCTGTCCTTGTCCCACTCCTTATGAGGACAATTAGGCAAAAGTGTGTCAAGGATGAGGAGATATCCTGGGAAGGCACTGCAGAGCCCCTGTCAAGAAGTGTTGAGCAGGAGGGCCAGGATAGCCTTCTCCCCAAGAGGTCCTCACAACGTGCAGCTTGTGTACAGGGTGGAGAGGTTGGGGAGCTGCAAACCACTGGGTGCTGGGGGAACAAATTCACCCCCAGTGCTACTATACTATAAAACAGACAAGGCACATGGAGGTACAAGTGAGCAAGGAAGGAGTCCTGGACAGTTGTGATGAAGCTCCTGCACGCTGAGGGAGGTGCTAATGTCCTACTTAGCAGCAGGGCCTTAGGCAGGCACATGTAGCTATTTCACTGACAGACCCTGTAACAAGTCTTCTGCTTACCATGCTGTAATGGCAGTGCTGGGGCCAGGCTGGTGGCAGCATCCCTGCCTGTTCCTAGAGGTCCATGTAGTCATTTTGAACCCTGGGAGTACATGTGGTCCCACAGGAACTGGCCCAGAGATGCACAAATGTTTTTGGAAGTCCTGGGAGTCTCCTGCTCGAAGTATGTGTGGGGGAATGATGCTATTTTGCAGTGCTGAGCTGTTTCCACGCAGGTTGTTGTGCAGCTCAGGGGGTGGCCGAGTCTCTTCTGCTGGAGAACCTGCAGTTTGCAGGTGGTTTCTGCAAAGTGCTGTGGGATGTGGGCAGGAGAGCAAGAGCAGCAGTGGGAAGGACTTCCCGAGGGGCAGAACTGCAGCAGATGCACACAAGACATGACAGTAGCAATAAAAGCATGAAATAAGTGCATCAGAAACAACGGCAGGGAACTGGAAAGTACCAAGGAAAGGCCTAAAAAATCGTGTTTTGTATGGCAGAACTAGGGGTGCGATGGAGCATTGCAGGCCATGCATCCACAAAGATGCCTTGGTGATTTGCTTTGTGAGTCCAGGGGAGCTGGCTTCCAGGTTTTCTGCTTAACACAACTCCCAGGATGCACAGAATGTGAAACTGTTCTGGCAGCAGGAGTCCAAACCATCCTGTTCCCTGGGGCTTGGAGGACGCAGGTCAAGTGTGGGCCTCAGGTCAAGCCTCTGTGTTCCAGATCATTGCATGGGAGAAATTCAGGTCCCCGACTGTAGGCATCTAACACCATTTCCAGTCTCCCAGGGTGTCTGAGATGTCCACATGAGCAGTACTTGTGGCACAGATAGACTTGTGCCCAAGGTGAGACCCTCCAGGGTTAACCAGAATGGGCCCAGGGCACGTCCAGGGGCATCAGACACTTATATCTCTGCAGGACATATCGTGGCCTGCTGACACCTCCATAGTTTCATACTGCAGTGTCCAAAGCCAGCCAGTGGGGTCTGTAGCTGGGTGACTGGGCAGAAGAAGACAGATCACAGAGGTCTGGGAGTGTAGGGGGATTGCAGCATCCCTGGTGTCTGCAAGAACGATGGGAGACGTATGTCGGAGGTGCAGATACACCAGAGGAATTCAGCAGCCTCCTGGGTTCAAAGATGGTGTTGTGTGGTTTGAGTTTGGTTGTTTCCCTTGGGTTGTGCTCTCAGCTGGACTCTGCTGTCACGTGCAGTGTGGCATAACTGCTGCCGATGGGGCTAAGGAAGGAGATGGGGAGGGGTTGGATGCAGTTCGCTGCTCCGCTCCACAGCCCTGCGGCTCCTTCCCTTCAGCTGTCTTTTCTTTGCAGCAGACAGGTACGGTTTCAAAGGAGTCAGACCCTGCCCGTTCGTGGGCACCGGGCGGGCAGGAGCTCCCTGAGAAAGCGGCAGTCTCTGCCCCGATCGTTTTTCAGGTACCGGTAGCACTGAGTGTGAAACCCACCCCTGCATGCGTGTGCAAGGGCTGTTGTGAACTGCACAGATTCTGGCTATTGCTGGGACCACGTTGCCTTCCCAGGGATGGCCAGGAGGCCCGCAAATGGGCAGCAGTGAGAAAGCCATGTGTGCATCTAACAAAAACCAGTGATCACTCATACTAAATAAGTAGGCAGCTGTCAGTAAGTAGCATGGTCTAACAAGCTGTCCACCCGCCAGCCTCACTGCCTCCTGCCTTTCCTAACAAGCTGTCAACCTCCTGGTGCTCACCACAGCTGGAATATCTCCCCAGGGCAGCCACAGCACAGCCTGCCTTTGCTAGCATCAATGCAACATGTGACGTACGCATATGTTTGCCCCCAGAGCATCCTTGGGGCAGAAGGGAAAGGAGAGGAAGCAGCACCAAACAGATGCTAGTAATGTTAGTCCAGAGGAGGCTCAGAAGCTGGTGAATGGAACAGAACATCCGCTTTTTCCCTGTTGACATCATGGCTTTTTCTAATCCAAATGTGACTGTCTTCTTTTTGAGGTGCAGGTCTTCGTTTACTTAGCACCAAGGAGATGAGCCACTCCAGGAGTCCAGGGCACAATGGCCCATCGACCACTACCCCAAGACTGGAGCTCAGTAAATTTTTAAATCAGACAATGTGACTTTGCGTGTAGTAGGGACCGGAGTCCACTCCTGTCCTACCGTCCTCCCTGCAACCCTTGGCCGGATGCCACTCTGGCACCGTGTCCACCTTTGGTGACTGTTTGCATTTGGTCTTGGGCTTTCGGAGCTGGTTAGCTCAACGCAACGTAGTGAGAGCTGACCTCTGATGTTGGTTTGTTGCTATTACAGTGCTCTAGGGAGTCTGTAAGATGTGATGAGGCTCCCCAACTGGACAGGGGTGTTCAGCATCTTCCCAGGATGCTCCAAATACCCTGAGCTCTGTAGTCAGCTCTCCTGGACTCTCTTAGCTATGATCAGAGAGTAGGACAGCTCTTTACCCTGGCCCTGGACCAGTAGTGGTCTCTGGCAGTTCAGGAGTGGTCCTCACAGCGCAAACCAGCTGTGGCAGTGCTCGTCCCTCCAGGCTAGCGGGACCGCAGTGTTGGAGGGCTCTGAGGCGCTGCTGTTGGTGCAGTGGGCCATTCATCAGCAGGCTCTTACGGGCACAAAGAGCCTTCAGTCCTCACCCTTTGAGGAGCAGCCCCATGTACGTGCACCTGGACGGCCAGGGCGTTACCTCTGTGCCGGAGGCTGGATTTGGGTCTGTCAGGCCAGGTACTGACCGCAGGCCCTTGCCCTCTGCACAGGGATGAAGATTGCTCAGACGAGGTGTGGGTCCGTGGGGGCAGAGCAGTGCTCCGAGACCTGCACAGCCCACGTAGCCCCTGTTGACTTACTGGGAGCATTTGGAGACGTTTGGGTCAGTGAAGTCAGGTGCGATGTATCAATGGTTGGCCTGACTTCATGTGCTCTGAAAGGTCTGTTCTGGATCGCTGGGAGAACGGGAAGGGCTGAGGGCAATGTGTGGTGGTTTATATCTGGAGGTCTTAGCTGGAGAGGCTGTAGGATTTGAACTTGCATCCTTTTACATGGTTGCAGGGCACCTTCGCCTGTTGTTTGACGGTATTTTTGTTTGGTAGAGTGCAAAACACAGGACTAGTTTCCTGTCTCCAGTGCACTGACTCAGTTTCTCTGTGTGACATAATTCTAGATTTAACCCAGCCTTTACTCCAGAGTATGTTTTAATACTCCCTTTGTGATCTGTGAGGTCTTGCTTCTCAGCAGCTGGAAATCCTGCCCCTGAGCAGGGGGCCTGAGGCCAGGGTTTTGGGTTTGGCTTGGAAGGACTTTCAGGTTTCAACACCTGGGTCATACAACTGTAGGCTGAGACAGCTCGTCATCTGCTGAGGAAGGATTAACCACAGTGGAAAAAGCTTGGCAGGGCTGCGATGGTCTTTGGAGGTTTAGAGTGCCAGCTGCGTTGCAGTATTCGAAGTAGGTTGTTAGTCTGACTTATCTCAATCCCTCTCAGCTTTCCTTGGGATTTTGCATCTGATCCAGTGCTCTTCCGTGACAGCAGCCTCTTGGCAGCAAACCTACCTTACGGCTGCAGCCTTCTGCTCTTCTTCTGCTACCAAAAGTTTAGAACTGTGTGTGTCTGCCCTAGCAGAGATCAGGACCATAGCAAACATTTGCAATTAGTGTTACCCTCGAGGAGGATGGAAATCCTGCAGCATGAGATGGAGAAATGTGGGATATCCTGGGAGTATGTGGGGAGGCTGGGAGAGAACCATGAATGCTGGTGGCTCTTGGGAGAAGCTCCAGAGCCGTGAAACAGTAGTCCCGCAATGGGGACCTAGAGCTGGCCTGCAGACGGTAAGTGTTTTCAATATGTAGTTTTAAAAGAAAAAAATCCTTTCACTAGATTCTCTTCTGAATTTCTGTTCCATCTCTTTTTCTTTCTGTTTAGAAAAACTCAGAACAATCTGTCTTTTACACACAATGAATCTCTCCTGTCATTTTTCTTCCGTCTAAAGAGACAGAATGCTGTTGGTGGTTGAACATTTCTGGCCAGCATCTGTCAGGTTGCTAAAACCAGCTGAGGATGGGCTGTGAGATGCTTGTGGGGAGGAGTTCTGCCTGCCTTTGAATCAGGGTGGGCTGGAAGTGATCACCAGGGGCTTTGTCTTTTCATGTGCATAGTCCAAGCAAACATAATGCTTCTTTGCTCTTGTGTGCTGGCATCTTTCAGAGGCACAGCGGACTGGTTTGGAGTGAGCAAAGACAGTGACGCTACTCAGAAATGGCAGAGAAAGAGCCTCCGCCACTGCAGCCTGCGGTATGGGAAGCTGAAACCTCAGGTCATCCGGGAAATGGACTTGCCCAGTCAGGACAATATTTCTCTAACAAGCACAGAGACTCCTCCTCCACTCTATGTTGGACCCTGCCAGTTGGGCATGCAAAAGGTGAGTAACTCGGGACAGAGTCAAGGCCATCGTGAGCTTCCTGCACGGTGTCTTTAGCACTTTGGCAGCTCTGACCTATCTGTGGGCTTAGTTGTGCCTGAACATGTCTGGGCTCCATGCTCAGACACTTCCCAAGTCTCAGAGACAGTTTGGCAGACTCCCTCCTCTGGCAATCTCTCTCTGGTCCTGTTGGCTGAGATCCCTCAGCTGTTTTGGTGATAGGCTCAGAGCCGTGTTTGTCACCTTGTGACTATGGTAGTGATTAGATGTGTACAGCATGTCCCAGAGCTCTCAGCTTGGGCCTTTCGCTGCCATTTTGCAAGGACAAAGTTCTGTTGTACACAGAGTGGCCGTTATCCTGGATCCCAGTATCCAGTAACAGGCCTGGTGTCACTCGGGACTTGCCCAGCGGATCCTTGTCCCGCACAGAGTGTAGGCAATAGCACAGCTACCGTCCTCATAGAAATCTGCGTATGTTTTAGGACTTTGAAAAGTGTCTCTTGCACCAGCAGTACTACAGCTCTGCTCACAGGTCCTCAAAAATGGTTTTGGGTGCCTGCAAAGGGCATCTGGTAGCCCCTTACTCGTTACCTTCAAGTGTGACCCCAGGGGACAGGATCCAGTCAAGTATAACCAGTTCCCAGCACCTCAGAACTAGCCCATGATATCCCAGCTCTTCCCTTTGCTCCATTCAGCGATAGCAGTCGATGTGGTTGATGACTGTGCATGAGTGAGCACCACTGCAGCCTGGGCAAGCGGGGAAGCAAATTCCTTCCGAAGCAGGTTAGTCTGTGACCTGAAGTCTGGCTGCATTACTGAAGCAGAGGAGAATATTGCGCATCTTTCAATCAAGTTTCACCTTGTCATGCTCTTTCCTGTTTTCTTACTAATTGGAGTGTCTTCAGTTAGTCTTTGATCACAGGAGACTCAGAAATGTTGCTGGGCTCTGTGGGCTGCATTAAATGAGAACTTGGTATCAGTAGGTGTAAGCCTATAAAGCTTCCTCTTGAGTGTGCAACTGTGGATTAAAAAAAGCTCGTAAACATTAGGATAAAGCATAGAAGTCTTATGGAAACCACAGCTGTGATGATGTAAGGACAGAGGCAAGGTTTGTAGCTGAAGGCAATATTTTCGTTAGGCTAATTCGTGTGTTTGGAAGAAGTGGGAGCCTTGGCCTGAAGAGTCCCAAAGAAGGGCTTGCAGCTCCTGGAATCTTGCCTGCTTTTCCCAGCTGTTATAACTTAATTAATGGAAATAGATGTAAATATACAGTTAAGCTTCAAGAGGATACTGTTTTAAGTTCTGGGCTGTCCAGTATTAGAAAGGAAACTAGCTGGAGAAAGAGCATGGCTGTTTTCATGGATTTCTCAAACTCTTGTTCAGACAGCACAGTCTGCGACTGTAGAGCTCACTGGCACAGGAGATGAATGAAACCAAGAGCTTAGGAAGGGTCTAAGGAGGTTTGGAGTCTCCTGTGAACATCAGGAACATTCTGGGTGAAAATATAATAGTCAATACCAACAAAAGAAAAAGAATAAAAATAATTAAAAAAACCCCAGGGTACGGGGAGAGGTTTGAGGACTTAGGTTTGAGGCTTTCTACTAAGGGCTGAACTTACAACAGGTTATTTCAAGTCTCCTTATTTTTAGAATTGCTTGTTGCTCTGGCAGCCTGGTTCTTGGTCCATACCAGGAGCCAGGCCACTGCCTGGGCTCAGGATGTTTGCTTGGAGGGAGGACTTGGTAGGGAAGTGTTTGGGGGTGAATGGACTGACGGGCTGCTTCTCTCGGCAGATCATAGACCCCTTGGCCCGCGGGCGAGCTTTCCGTATGGCTGACGACAACGACGGCTGCAGCATCCCTCACACACCCATCACGCCGGGTGCCACGTCGCTCTGCTCCTTCACCAGCTCGCGCTCAGGGTTCAATCGCCTCCCACGACGGCGGAAACGGGAGTCTGTTGCCAAAATGAGCTTCCGAGCAGCTGCAGCTTTGGTGAAGGTACTGTCTGCGGGAGGGCAGGGAGCAGCCTGGCAGCAGGACGGGGCTGTGCCCTGAGAGAAGGGAGAGAGGGAAGGAGCTGCTGAGCAGAGAGGACGGGGAGAGCAGTGGTGGGGGGAAGAAACCAAGCCATCTCCTGTTCCGTTTCAGCCATGTGTCTAGGAGGCAGGATTTGTGAGAAGCAGGGATGATGGCTAAGTTTTGGTACAGGTCTTGCTTTCTGTTTATTGGCCTGTGGGCTATGATTCCCACAGCCAGCAGCCTCAGACCATTCCAGCAGGTCCAGTTCAGCCTGCCTGGAGCTCTGGGTGGTCCTTCTGCACCTGGTCAGCAGTCATGGAAGAACAGAAGCACCTGAGGCTCTTCCTACGCAGGTCTCTTCATCCTGCCACATGTCCACTTTCCTGGGCCCAGTGACCTTTTTGATGTGTCCAGTGCCACCCATCACTGCGGTTTGGTCAGAGATGTTGTACAAAGCGTGGCAGAGTTGCACGTTGTGAGCCTCACCCTCATGGGAGGTGGGCGCTGTGGATTGAGAAGTGGGGTCTCACCCCACTCACGTGCGAGTCTCACCAGGAAGGTGTCACACACCAGCAGGTCTGCACTGGGGCTCCCCCTCGCTGGCTGGGGTGGCCCCGCATGTGCCTGGTGTTCAGGTTTCTGGCAGTGACTCGATGCCACTTTCTCTGGCTACAGGGACGCTCTGTGAAGGACAGCACGCTGAGGAGAGCCCAGCGCCGCAGCTTCACCCCAGCGAGTTTCCTGGAGGAGGACACGGTGGATTTTCCAGATGAGCTGGACACTTCTTTCTTTGCTCGGGTGAGGAGCTGGGCTCTGGTGTGCTGCTGGCCCCAGAGGCAACACAAGGCTCTAGGTCTGGCAGGACTGTGTGTTGCAGAGAGCAAATGTGATGCTGGCTTCTTCTGATGGGACTTCTGTTTCTCTGCCCAGGAAGGAGTCCTTCACGAGGAGCTCTCTACTTACCCAGATGAAGTGTTCGAGTCACCGTCAGAAGCTGCGATCAAAGACGCTGAGGTGAAACCTCTGGATCAGACAGATCTCACAGGAGGTGCCTTGGACAAAAGTGAGCTTGAAAGAAGCCACTTGTTACTGTGAGTGTCTTCCTGGAAGCTGCTAAAGCCCAACATGGGGTGGCCAACCCGTTCAGAGCAGGACCTTTGGTGCTGGGCAGCTGGCGGGGCAAGGCGGCTGCTCCTGCATGGAGGAGGCCAGGATCTGAGTGCTGTGGCTGCTTGGTGCAGAGCTCGAAGAGCACTGCAGTGATGGGTTTTCTTTAGCCCTCGCTAAAGGACGTCCTGCCCTAGCTACCCATGCATGTGAAAGGTGACTCTGAGGCCACCTGTGGAGTCTCTGCAGCAACTTCCACCCTCATGTGATGCATTTCAGAGATTGTATCCTGCCTGGGGGAAACAAAAGACACTTCAGATCAGCTGGAGGATGCTGGGGGCCCAGCCTTTGGCTATGGGGAACACAGCAAAGACAGAAAGGCTGTTGCCATTGTCACTGTCACCAGGAACTGTTGTCTCGCTCCAAGGAGCCTTGTGAAGCATTGCTGAGTGTCGGGCTGGGCTACATTCCTCACTCGAAACGAGAGAAAGGTGTGGCACTGATGCTGAGAGCCCTACAAATATGTGGGTGGTACTGTACTGTGTGCCTAGATTTTTTCCACCTGAGTAATTGTGTCGTTTCCGAGTCAGCTCTAGCTTAGCTGGCAGCTCACCCCAGCAGAGAGCTCTGCTGGGTGTGAACACGGAGCAGACAGGGAGGTCCTTGTTGTGGTTCTGCTGCTCACAGCCCATCTTGCTGTGTTGGCGCTTTCCCTTCAAGTGTTTCCAAGAACTTGACTCAGTCTTAACATAAGTGGAAGCAGCAAATGGTGGGAGTTTGTTGTCACTCTTCTGAGATGGTCTCAGTCTTCTTGGCTCCATTTGGATCTCCTCAAATAGTTTTATTTGTTGAGGAAAATAAGTTTAATTTCACTCTTCAGAGAACTATTATCAAAATCATAGTCAGGTGTCCTTTTAGGTGGCCAGGTGTTTATTTTGGCGTAGGCTGATAGCCAAGCACCGGAAATATTGGGAAACAACATGTCTGTAACACAGAAACCACTTGAAATCTTGGGGCGACAGGAGGCTGCAGTGGAATCTGCACTTTCTGTTGGCAGAAGGACTTCCCAAGGGACAAGTCATTCGAAGGTGAACCTAGTTGGGACTTCCAGCTTTATAAAAATGCATCTTCTGCCAGGGGCAATATTGAAAATAGCTGAAGTTTCACAGCAGGGTTTCTGGCTAAAGAGATTCAGTTTCTCCCTCATGCGTTTGCCTGTCCATACTTCAGAGCTGTTGTGATTTCTTCAGGATGCTCTGGTGATCTTTCAGAAAAGAACTTTGTCAGCTGGTTTCTCTCACCGCTTCTGACAACCGTTGTCTTTGTGCAGAGGGGGTTGTTTAAGAAGCCGGAGGAGGTAAACTGGACTAGAGCGTGTGTCAGGGACGTGCCTCCCACAGCTCTAGGCAGGGACTGAGGCTGAAATGGTAGGCAGGTGTTTTTTGGTCGGGGTCTGAATGCTGCACACCTGACCTCCAGACTTCTGCTCAAGAGCAAAGAAGTACAAAACCATTTGAATACGGTGGAGACTTACAAAGCAGGTACTATTCACCAGTGGCCTGTGCAATATTCATTGCCTACTCTATTTTGGTGAAAAAGCCTTCCTTTAGATAGTGATGCTTGGGATTTTCATTGTGTTGTTGAAGCCTGGTTTTGTTGTTCTCCTGAAAAATGCATACATCGGTGCAAATAAAGGGAGGAATGGAAGACAGATTGTCAGAGGTAACTGGCACAGCTTGCAGCATGTGACAGTATTGCTTTCTGGGTCTGGGAAGCTGCTTGGATTCCTGCTCTTCTCCTCTATCTGATTTGGTGGGCACAAGGGTTTGACTTGCCAGTCTATGACAGTAAAGTGCTTTAAGAGTGAGGATTTCCACTGCTGGGCTAAACTACATTTCATAGCACGGAGCAGACAACAAGGAATTAAGTAGAGGAGGAAACAAATGCGCATGAGGCTGCAGCCTCCCCATTTTAGTCTGTTGCTGAAACATTCTTTAAAGCCTTGAGAGCTCCTTGTTTGTGGGCCTTACTTTGGCGCAGCTGCCTTGTGCCACTTGTGGCGTGTAGTCCTGTGCTTTCGTCAACTGATGCTGTGTAACCCTCTGAAATACAGCCCAGCTGCGGTGGGACAGACAGGGCGCAGGGTCTGCTGCCACCAAACACCAGGGAAGGGCTGGTCCCCATTGCTGTGCCATGGAGAAGGAAACCATTGTGTCCCGCTTTTTGTTTCAGCCCACTGGAGCGAGGCTGGAGGAAGCAGAAGGATGGGGCGCTGGCACAGCCCAAGGTCCGTTTGCGGCAGGAGGTGGTGAGTGTCAGCCCGCAGAAGCGTGGCCAGCGCATCGCCGTCCCCGTCAGGAAGCTCTTCGCCAAGGAGAAGAGGCCGTACGGCCTGGGGATGGTAGGGAAGCTGACAAACCGGACATACCGCAAGCGCATCGACAGTTATGTCAAGCGGCAGATCGAGGACATGGATGATCACAGGTGGGAGCTGCAGTCGTAGAACGGGTCCCAACAACTAGCGAGTGAGCGATTGCTGTTGTCCCTTGGTGGCTCAGGTCACTGCCTCAGGGTGGTTGGGTGAAACCTGCTGCTCAGTGCAAACTGCAGCAGGCAGCAGCACGTCAGCACCACCGTGCACTGGGAGCTCACCCTGCTCCTCACGTTGCTCTGGGTGTCTGTATCTCTTCTACCTGGAGAGACTGCAGATCTCTGCCCCATCACCACTGTCCTGTGATGAACAGGAGGGCTCAGGTATCCCTGCCTCTGATAATTCCCCTGAAGTCATTATTTCAGACACACAGCACACTTTGGCATCAAGCTTATGTGTGCTCAGGGATGTTTTTTCTGGGATAAGGTGGCTTGCTCAGTGTAATGGGGGAGTCAGAGTGAAGAGGGTCTGTCTGCCAGTGAGGCCTTGGGTCATTGCCTCCAGTCTTGTGCATCCCTAGGTGATCCTGGCCCTGTACCCCAGGTTCTGCCAAGGCCCCTGGGGAAAAACAGCAGCTTTTCTCCTGTGTTCTGTGAGTAGATGTAATATGCCTGGCTTTCTGTCTCTGATCTTCTCCCTTTCCCTCTATCCAGGCCTTTCTTCACTTACTGGGTCACCTTTGTGCATTCACTCATCACCATCCTCGCTGTGTGCATCTACGGCATTGCCCCTGTGGGGTTCTCACAACACGAAACTGTTGATTCAGTAAGTAAATCCCCCTGACTTCCCTGGAGTTGTCTCAGCCTTCAGCTGCTGGCTCCTGTGTCATAGTCCTCAGCACACTGGCTACTTGCCTGAGGGCCTTGGCGGCTGGATGCTGGGTGTCCGGCCTTGGGACGCTGCCTGCAGCATCTCTGTGAGCCCCCGTGCCACCTTCTGTCCCTCCTGCAGCCACATTGCTCTTGACATCGGATTTTATCTGGCACAAAGCATGGTGAGCTCTTTGCAGGCTCTCACTGTGTCTGTGCTGAAAGCCCTTTCAAACAACTTGTTGCCCTCTTGATGGAGTGTGGAAGGATGTTCACGGCAGGGAAATATTTCAAACCTGAGTTAAGCTTTCGCAACAGTTGAGGGATTTTGCTTCAGCCAAGAGCAAAACTGACCTGCCTGACTTTGAGAGCTGATTTTGAAGCTGTTTGTAATCTCATGTGTCTTAAAGGTCCCTGGGGTTCATATCTCTACAGCCATATCCTCACTGCACGCAGGGGATGCCCTTGGGAGCCTCTCACCTACATGCCCTACAGCTTTCAGAGCAGTCACAGCACCTGCCTGCAGGTGCTGCTTGTGCTTCTGAGCTGTATGAAGCTTTCTGCAGGCTCTCAAGAAATCCCAGGGCCTGGAGACCTGGGAGTGGCTTGAAAGTTAAAGTAGCCATAGACAGACATTTTAAATGAAATCTTAAGATGAAGGTGCCCAGGCCTTCATGGGGGTTTACCTGTGATCCTGCAAAAGGCCAGTTTGAGAGAACCATGTGCTCAGTCATTAGCTGTGGGGATTTCTGTTCATCCCTGGTGCTGTTTTCACCAACCCCTGCTGCTTGCCCTGCATCTCGTGTGGCAGGAGCTCATGGGGCTCTTGCTTTCTCTCCTTGCAGGTCTTGCGAAACAGAGGGGTTTATGAAAATGTCAAATACGTTCAGCAGGAAAACTTCTGGATCGGCCCCAGCTCAGTGAGTGCTGTTGCCTGAGACTGTGGTGGGCTGATGGGGGGCTTTGCTGCAGCCATTGCACCCCAGGGCCCTCTGCTGCTTGGAGCTTGGTGCCAGCAGCTGCTGTTGGTTGGACTTCCATGGGGTTCTGCCATCACTGGCAGGGAGCAGCGGTGCTCCCGGCCCCAACCACCCTGCAACAGGGGCTACCAGGAGGCTGGGATGGGCCTTGGCAAGCCTGCTGTGCAGCCTGTTCCTACAAAGGCAGGCGCAGAGCTAGAGAAAATGCAGGAGCTGTACGGTGTGTGACAGCTTTCCTGATGCCATTCCCCCTGCAAAAGGCTGTTGTGTCCCCAGGTTTCCTTTCCCAGCCACAGACCTGGCCTTTCTGGGGCCATGGGCAAGGAAATCCCTGAACTTTTGTTCTGGACTTGCCTTCTTCAAAGCAAATATTGAGAGTATGCCTGATGTGTGTTGGGCTTCATCATGCAGGGCTCGTTCCTGGTCCCTGGAGTCCTGAGTTTCTTCACTATGAGGGTGGTTCTTCCCCACGCAGGTGGCACAGGCTGCCCAGAGAAGTTGTGGATGCCCCATGCCTGAAAGTGTTCAAGGCCAGGTTGTATGGGGCTCTGAGCAACATGATCTGGTGAAAGGTGTCCCTGCCTATGGCCAGGGGGCTGGACCTAGATGCTCTTTAAGGTCTCTTCCAGCCCAAACCTTTCTACGATTCCATGATGGGGATACTCACCGTTCGCCCAGCCTGCTCTGCGCTGGGCAATCATTACCTGCCCCTTGGCTGAGCTGAGTGTTTCCCTCTCTGTCAGGAGGCCCTGATCCACCTAGGGGCCAAGTTCTCACCATGCATGAGGCAGGACCAGCNCAAATATTGAGAGTATGCCTGATGTGTGTTGGGCTTCATCATGCAGGGCTCGTTCCTGGTCCCTGGAGTCCTGAGTTTCTTCACTATGAGGGTGGTTCTTCCCCACGCAGGTGGCACAGGCTGCCCAGAGAAGTTGGATGCCCCATGCCTGAAAGTGTTCAAGGCCAGGTTGGATGGGGCTCTGAGCAACATGATCTGGTGAAAGGTGTCCCTGCCCATGGCCAGGGGGCTGGACCTAGATGCTCTTTAAGGTCTCTTCCAGCCCAAACCTTTCTACGATTCCATGATGGGGATACTCACCGTTCGCCCAGCCTGCTCTGCGCTGGGCAATCATTACCTGCCCCTTGGCTGAGCTGAGTGTTTCCCTCTCTGCCAGGAGGCCCTGATCCACCTAGGGGCCAAGTTCTCACCGTGCATGAGGCAGGACCAGCAAGTGCACAGCTTCATCAGCGCCAAGCGGGAGAAGGAGAAGCACTCAGCTTGCTGTGTACGGAATGACAAGTCGGGCTGCGTGCAGACCTCAGAGGAGGAGTGCTCGGTGAGTGCAGTGGGCCTTTTCGTGCTGTCCCTGCAGGCTCAAGGCCACTTCTGTTGATGCTTCTCCCAGCCTGGGCTTCACAGTGACACCTCTCCTCTCTCCTGCAGTCCACACTGGCTGTGTGGGTGAAGTGGCCCCACCACCCCAGCACACCAATGCTGGCAGGAAGCAAGAGGCAATTTGGGTCTGTTTGTCATCAGGACCCCAGGTAGGTCCTCCCTAGTCCAGCTGGGGTACCGGGGCTAATCCTGGGTCCTGCCTAGTCCTGGGGCCACCGGGACTGCTGTGACAGTAGCCAGAGAGCTGGGGGTCCCAGGCCGGTTGATTGCTGGATGGGACAGCAGCTGCTCTGGAGACCAAGGGGCATGGAGCCAGGGAGTTGCTGGGCAGCTGTGTGCTCTCGGACAGCTGCCTTTGTGCTGAAGGCACGATCTCTGCTCGCTGGAATGAGGCTGCGGCTTTGATCAGCACAGTCTTGGCTGATCTGATGTAGCCAGGGACAGAGGGGAGCTGTGAGGCCGCAGCTGTGGGACGGGGACAGTGCAGTGACTCCCTGTGGGATCCTGCCTGGTGCTGGGGAAAATAATTTCTCTGGCTGATCTCTGCTTTGTGTTGCTGCAGGGTGTGTGAGCAGCCAGCCTCAATGGAGCCGCATGAGTGGCCGGATGACATCACCAAATGGCCGGTGAGCATCACTGGTGACACGGGGCCCGTGTGGGCAGCCGGAACATGGCATTTACATCCCATCCTGCAGAGCCACAGCTGTGTTGGTGGAAGGGGTCTCTGCTGCTTGTTGTCACAAACATCAGGTCAAGGCAGCAACAGCTTTGTCTAGCCAAGGTTTGAAGCCCTCCAACAACAAATATTACCCTGTACCACCTAAAGCCCTGAAAGCCCTGTGCCCTGCCAGGGTGACAGGGCGATGGAGACTGACTCAGCCAAGGCGCTGTGTTCATCCCTTGTTGGAGGGGAGGTGTTGATTGAGGCTCCAATGGCTCGGGCAGGTTGGCTGTCAGTCACCATCCTGGTATCAGAGTGAGGCCCATGTTTCTGGGACTGGCTTCTTCCCAAGGGCCTGTTTTGACCTTACGCAGGCAGCAAGCAAAGCCATGGCTGTCTGACTACAGCCTATTGTCATTTTCCAGATATGCACAAAAAACAGCGCTGGGAATTACACCAACCACCTTCACATGGACTGCGTGATCACAGGCCGGCCCTGCTGCATTGGGACCAAAGGAAGGTAACGAGTTCTACCTGTACAGAGAGGGGCTGGATGTTGGGGTGAGACACAGCGCCCTTCTCAGGTTGTTGCCACAGCCATTTGTCCTCCTTGTCCTTCCCACACGCAGCCAGAGCCGTGCCGGGAAGGGGGTGGGACAGGGAGCCATGACGGGTCTCCCAGGCGGAACAGGGCTCTGGGATGAGCAGGAAATAACAGCCAGCCTGGGTCCTCACTGCAGCAGGGTATCTCGCTCGACTGGTTTGGAAGGACTCAGATCCAAAGGGATTAAATACTTCTGCTGGGGAGTTCTGCACTTTTTTTTGGGAATGGACATATTGGTCCCGACAGACTACATTGGCCTCAGCCTGGTGTCCTTCCTTATGTTGCTCCTCAGCTTGAGTTACCCAGTGTTTGGGCCTGGCTTACCCTGCTAGGGAAAAAATCAGTGCTGCCCCAAGGGGTTTCTCTGTCCCTGAAGGTCATGACAGGGCGCTGTTGGCCAAGCCCCAGCTTTCCACTCTGTCAGCAACAGAAGCACAAGACTCCCCAGCCCCGGAGACACAGCTTCCCAAGCGCTGGTGGTTCGTTCTCTAGCTGCAACTGGCTCAGCTTTAGCACTTGTGTGGGAGCCCCTCTATGAAGGGCATTAGTCCCTGGGAGTGGCTCAGGCTTGGCTGTGAGAGAGAAGCAAGAGGGGTGTATGGAGGGTGGCGTTAGCCTCAAGTGGGAATGTAGTGGCATATGTGTTGCAGAGATGCTGCAGTGTCAGGGGCAGCTGAAGGTGGAGGAGTGGGGTGCCTGGGAGGGCACAGGATAGTCCATTGTGCCTTCCACACGTACCTTGTTCCTTGTTGATTACTTGTGCCTCCTCCAGGTGTGAAATAACCTCACGGGAGTATTGTGAGTTTATGCGGGGCTATTTCCATGAGGAGGCAACACTTTGCTCTCAGGTGAGTGCGGAGTTGGCCGTTTGTGTGGGTGCCCTTCTCCCTCCCGTTCCCCTTACCTGCTCAGCAGGATCTGGGGTGCCTGTGGGGCGGTGTAGGTCAGAGTCCTGTGTCCTGTCCCGCGCTGAGCACGGGGGAGGTTGCTGATCTAGACTGCAGTAGCAGAGCTGTCTGCATCTGTGCCTCTCTGGAGCCCAGTTTAGGACTTAGGCTGGCGGCTACAAAAGCCCAGCACAGGACCAGTGTGGAAGCAGCGGGAGGATGCAACCCCCTGCTCCATGGGTGAGCAAATGTAGATGTCTCAGTTGTGCATGTGCTGGGGTAAGGAATGAGGGCATAAAGCTGCCTTTGGGAATGGGTGGGGTCATGTGTAACTCAGTAGTGGAGACAGGGGCTGGGACTTAATGCAGTGGAGAGTGGGGAGAGCCCCCCTTTCAGAGCTAACTGCAGCCCCTCCCCGGGCCTTGATAAAGGACTGTGCTGGCTGGCACACCTCACAGCCCCTCTTCTGCCCTAGGTGCACTGCATGGATGACGTCTGTGGACTCCTCCCTTTCCTAAATCCAGAAGTCCCTGACCAGTTCTACCGCCTCTGGCTGTCGCTTTTCCTCCATGCTGGGTAAGTCTAGGTGTAAAGCTCCACTGTTCATGTCGGGGAACCTGGGGGTGCTGCGAGGGCTGTTCTGGCAGTCCTGGGGGACATGGCAGGGTCTGAGTTTCGTCCCTGCTGAGGTTTACCGTGCTGTGTCTGCTGGGAGGGATAATTAGAATCATGGGTGAGGCCACAGCAAAGAACACAAGCAAGCACAGGGATGACTTCAGCAGCTGCTGCTTCAGCTCCTGTACTCTGAACTTGGCAGGATCCTGCACTGTCTGGTTTCCATCTGTTTCCAAATGACGATCCTGCGGGACCTAGAGAAGCTGGCAGGATGGCATCGCATCTCTATCATCTACCTGCTCAGTGGCATCACTGGGAACCTTGCCAGTGCAATATTTCTACCCTACAGAGCAGAGGTGGGTCTCCTGCAGACTGGGGTCCCAGGAACTTGCCCTGAACACAAGCCTTCTCTGTGTGCCTATGACTCGCTGGTGAAGGCAGAGACACCAGCGCTGGGCTCAGCTCTGCCGCACACGGCTTGTGCAGATTCGCAGCTGCAAGTCTGGCTGCAGTAAGAAGGGTCCCTTGTAATGAATGGGGGGCTTGTCCAACCCCAGGGTAAGAAAGGCCCCTGGTGGGCTGGGAATTGAGAGCTGTACGTGGTGCCAGAGACCCTCCACATACGAGTGGCAGGCAGGAGCAGGGTAAAGAGCCCAGCTCACCTTTCCTACAGACTGTCCCTGTCCACATGCCACAGCTGGAGAAGTCTGATGTCACCATCTGGCTTCGCTTTAGAAGACTGCATGGCAGGACCTGGAGGACTATCTTCCAGCTCCTTCAATAAGAAGTACATGGTGTGTGGGGTGAGCCAGGAGATTGCCTTTAAAGGCTTCTCCACTCTGGTGACTTAAACCAGATCTGCCATTTTTAAATATGAAGTCTGTTCTGGTGATTGCTGGCCTCACACCTACCTTGATCCTAAATCAAACCAAGCCCCTTTAGCTCATTGAACCCCATTGTAAGGCAGAAGTTGCAGGCTGCAGTGTCTCTTTCCCAAGAAACACTGAACGAATTGTTGCATGATAAATAACTGTAACGCCTGGAGCTGGCTGCAGACGCCAGGCAGATGGGATGTGCTTCACGTTACCTGTAATGTTCTTCTTCCACAGGTCGGCCCTGCAGGATCCCAGTTTGGGATTCTGGCGTGTCTCTTTGTGGAGCTCTTCCAGAGCTGGCAGATCCTGGCACGCCCCTGGAGGGCTTTCTTCAAGCTGCTGGCTGTGGTGCTCTTTCTTTTTGCCTTTGGCCTCCTGCCTTGGATTGATAATTTTGCCCACATTTCAGGATTTATCAGTGGTTTCTTCCTCTCCTTTGCCTTCCTGCCCTACATTAGCTTTGGGAAGTTTGATTTATATAGGAAGCGATGCCAAATTATAGTTTTCCAGCTCATCTTCATTGCACTCTTCTCAGGACTTGTGATTCTGTTCTATTTCTACCCCATCAAGTGCGAGTGGTGCGAGTTCCTTACTTGTATACCATTCACAGACAAATTCTGCGAGAAATACGACCTGGATGCACAGCTCCACTGAAAGGCAAAGACTGGCTTCTCGAGCAGGCACTGGAGAGGGACCGTCTTTGCGTTCGCTGTGCCAGTTCCGTGTGGACAAAGCCTCTAATCCAATGACACTTCTAACCCTGCCCGTGGATAATTTAAACTGTCTCCTTAGCACTTGGCAGGCATGTTTTTGCCTTATCTCAGAAGACTCTGAAAACAGAACGTTTGTGCCTTGTTCAATTGTATTGAACCTTTTCTGCTGCCATTATTTTTATTACACTAGTTTCAATACTACATTTTTAACCAGAGTTGTTTACTACTGCTAAGGTGGTGATTAAACGGTAAGGTAGCGTTTTAGCTACTGTTAATTGTTCTGCATAGTCTGGCTACGTTTGTTACTTTATCTCAGCCACACTGTTTCATGTACCAGTAGAATTAATCCTTTTCTACCACCCAAAAGCATCAGCTGCAGATTTGCAGCTGGAAATAAGGGCCTTAAAAGCCTCAGAAAACTAGAAGGTCTCTTTAATCACTGAAAGTCCATTCCACATACACCTCAGACGGAGACATTTCAAACAGCAAACTGCAAGAAGCGTGTGAGAATGTCCATTCCCCCGGAGTTTGTTTCTCCTTGAAATGTTACAACCTTTTCCTCCAGGAACGTGCTGAATCCACAGCCTGGTCGTGGTAGGGCTGGATTCTCTCTTCTCTCTGTTGGAGAAAGAGGGTATCTGGCAGTGACAATAGTTCCTGCGTGCTGGGCTCTCACCACCACACCACCCCCCTGGACAGTCCAGGGGGATCAGCCGGTGCCACAGGTGCCCGTGGGGCAGGTGGCTTCTCTCGCAACACACGTTTTATTACACTGGATGTTGCAAATGTGGCAGCATTGAAAGAAGAAAAGCTACTGTGGTCACAAAGCACCAGTTTCTAATCCAGCCGCAAAACTAAAAAACCAAGCCTTTGGAAAAGCTGCTCTTCAGACACAGTGATTTGTGTTATAAGCAGAAATAATTTCAGACTTACTAAGCTTGAGAGTCTTGGCCGGATCTTGTGTTTGTGTGCACAGCCTTCTAAAAATAGCAGTGTAATACCAGAATTATGTCTACAGAGGTTACAAACAGGCAAATATACGTGCTCCTAGTGCTGCCTGTGCTGGAAGTATTTTTAAATGCATCAGTTGCACAGAAATACCATGACCAAAAGTTGTCTAGTGCTGTGTCCTGTTCTCTGAGAACACTGAATCGGTTCAACTCAAGCTTCTATACCCAGAAAATGGAGAAACTGCGAGACAAAACCTACAGGATGTGTAAGCTGAGGTCCCTTTCCCTAACTCCTTGTAGCTTGCAGTAATTAAGGAAGACGGCTCAAAATACACCCCCTGTGGAACAGCAAAGCACAGGCTGTGTTTGCTTGTCACCTGTGCTGATGCACAGCTGTGGGACATCCCTGTCAGCTGCAGGGACTGCGAGCGGTACCAGGGCACCAGGAGAGAAGGGGAGAACAGCCACTGTTGAGCCACACAGGGGGACCCAGGTGACGTGGGCAATGGGAACTGTGGCACAGAGACCTCTGTGCTGGGGGTTAGCGCCCAGCCACGCTCCGGGCTGTGACTTCAGAGATTCAAGAAGCCTTAGAGAAAGCAAAGTCCTTGACGCAATCACAAGGGCAAACAAAGGAACGCTGCATTCAATAAATCTCGAGACATTGTGGGAGCAGATCTGGAGTCTAAACGTAGAGCTAGAGATACACCGCTGCCAGCACTGCCATATTGCTGGTGCGTTAACTGAAGGAGCTGAATTATCACTCCCTGCCCTGAGAGAAGCACAGGCAACACGACCAGGGTGTGGAAATAGCCCAGAGAGAGGGCACAAGCGTAACACAGACACAGGCATTCGGAAATGCTCTGCTATACCAGCTGCTGTGAGCCTGAGCGCTAAGGCCTGGGGAAGAGGAATGTGAAGAATTGGCAGCTCTTAACGGGTATTTAGGACTCACCTAACAGGTTACTTCCGAAGTTTCTTTATGAAGCTGACCTCATCCCGGTTTCTGATGCCGTACCTGAACAGAGAGTTATCCTGTTACATGCGTTTCCCAGGAACCACAGCGTTTGAAATCCTACAGCCTCCTCTTTCCCGGGGGGAGATGGACGCCCACCATCACGTGCTGTGCTCTAATGCAGGACAAGTTAGAATTCTCACTTGTGTATGAAGAACATGCTGCCAGCACTGACGGATCTGATCATCTGCGTTTTTAACTGCAACACCCACTTAAATGCAACATCGATCACCCACGGCTCAGTCTTTCGAGGGCAGCTTTGATTAGGGCTCTCTTACTAAATTTTAATACTTCTGACAAGCTCTTCTTGCTGGTCTGCATGCAGGCTGGCACAGCCAGCACTGCTGTGTGCAGCAGCTCCAGTGCTCAGAAGCAGCGCCTGCCTCCTTGCCCTGAGAACAGGGCTGGAAACAGGGGAGCCATTTGTCAGTGTTGTTCATCGATGGTCTCCGATACGTGCCCAAGCAGGTCCAGAGCCAAACACTCTCACGCTTTATGTGCTCTTTGCTTGTCATTATTCCACCCTCCTTCCTACATTTCCACCTCAGCAGCTCTGCCAAGCCCTCTGTGGGGGTGACCAAGCACTGCAACAAGTTGTCCAGTGAAGCTGTGGAGTCTACGTTCCTGGAGATACTCAAAACCCAACTGAGTGCAGTCCTGAGCAACCAGTTCTAGCTGACCCTGCTCTGTTCTACTGCCCTCACACTCATGCTTTTCCTCACAGGATACCTCAGGTGTAACCTTAGCAAGCACAACATTTGTGCAGGAGTTTGGCACAGCCAGCCAAGGGGCAACGTGTCTGTGTGCCTTGGTGTGGCCTGAACTGGACACACACGCTCAGCACAGGATGGCTGTGGCTGAGGAACTACCCGAGGCACTCCTGTCCCATCTGCCGGGCAGTGTCAAGTGCAGGACGGACCCGAGCCAGGGCACATGGTCCCAGGTTAGTCCCAGGTTAGTCCCAGGTTAGTCCCAGGTTAGTCCCAGGTTAGCGATGCCTCTGCAGCTGCTGTGTGGGCTCCACCGAGGCTTCTCCAGCCCCACGGACACCACACGAGACTTGATTACTCACTCTCTCAGCTTCTTTCTGTCATCTGCCAGCTTCTCTCCAGCGTAGGTTAGGTGGTACGTCCTCCAGATGTACTTCCTAGGGGAAAAACACGGCGGGGAGCGGCGGGGGCTCGCTGGCCGGGGGAAGGTGCTGCGGGGGGTGAGCAGCCCGAGCCCCCGGCCGGCCCGCTCACCAGCTGAGGTGCTGCACGCCGCCCTGCCGAGCCTGCCGCAGCTGGATGTGCCGCCGCAGCGCCTTCTTCAGCTCCAGCACCGAGGCGTTCTGCACCACCACCACGGCTGGGGGACACACAGCCCGGTCAGCGCCCCCGCACCCCGCCCGCCGCCCCCGGCCCGCTCCCCCCGGGACTCACGCACGACCTCGCCGTCCGCCTTGCAGACGCGCACGGTCATGGCCTGCCCGTACTCCAGCGCCACCTGCGAGCCGATCTCCTCCGCCGTCACCTGCGGGCGGCACGGCCGGGGCAGCCGAG